>VZTY01003341.1:98281-135451 GCA_013400935.1 Turnix velox
AAGAAAGAAAGAAAGAAAGAAAGAAAGAAAGAAAGAAAGAAAGAAAGAAAGAAAGAAAGAAAGAAAGAAAGAAAGAAAGAAAGAAAGAAAGAAAGAAAGAAAGAAAGAAAGAAGAAGGAATAAAAAAGGGGAGGAAAGGAAAGGAAAAGAATGGAAAGGAAAGGGAAAAGTGCTGTCTGTAAAGCAGAAGCATTGGTTCTTTCATAAGAAATGTTTCTCTGGATGCTGTATACAGAGAAAGGACTGGATGGATAATGGTTTAAAATTTATCTGCATTGCCCCAGCTTGAATACACAGCTTGATATTACTCAGAACAAGCTACAGTTTAGCTTTACTTTGTATTTTTTTGTAAATGCTGCTAAAGAGTGTTTGACTTTATTCATGTTTGTTTAAGTTTTTCTCCTCGGGAAAAAAAAGGTATTGTAACAATCAAAAGAAATGGTCTTTTCTGAGGATCTGTATGTCATTTTGCATTTTAGCAGCTGTTCATAGCAGTTAGAGATCTGCCAGTGACTCAAGAGGAAAAACGAAGCTGGCTCTGCCCAGTTTCTTTTCACTTATATCTTTTGTCAAAATGAGTTCAATGGGAATGGCTGAATGTGACAGCATCATTCAAAAAGACCCTGAAAATAGATCCAAAACCAGAAAGTGATGAAAGCCAAGGAGATTCCAGAAGTATAATGCAACACGTCCTACTGTCTCATGTCCTAGAATACTAAAGGGAAGTAATGTAGCTGGAATATAGTCAGAATAGTCAACAGGCCATAGTTTTGCAAGCTTTGTGCCTCCTTCTAAAGTGTCAAACACCTGACAGGTGGATTTGAATGGGAAAAACAGAAGAGGGGGAAAAAATCAGTTAAAATATTAAAAATTCACTGTTAGGAAATTTTGTTGAAATTTTACTCTTGATCCACTGGATATTGATTTAGTACAAAGTGTATTTCTTTCACTACCACCTTCTTTAAAAATGCACCAGTATTTAGCAGATGGAAACCAAATATTTGTGGCACCTTTTACCTTGCCCTGTTGAGGCATTCACCTGCACTGTGGAAGACTGTAGATATACCTGCCTTTCAAAGACATAATCTTTGAGAACAGATGATTTAAAAGTTATCTCAGACAGAATACATGTATATTAGTTATGGCTTAGTAAAAGATGTATTGTTTAAATGCTTGGAAAGAATTTTTCTGTGTATTCACTTTGCATGACTCCTTTTTGACTTTGCATTGAAAATCTGAGAAAAGAGAATCTTCTGCACTGGAAAACAACTCAAAAATTGTTTAGGTCAAAGCTATTTTCTGAATTCTCAAGAAGCACAAGGAGTCTTTGGATCTGTATTTACAACTAGTGCTTATCAGTTTACATTCACAGCATTGAAATACTTTAATTGAGTTTCCCTTGTCCTTGACTTAATCAAATAACTTCATCTCCCAAATCTCTGCAGTTGCACCTGTCTGGCCTTGCTCTTTAGTTGTTCAGTGTTTCCATGTTCTTGGATTTTGTGTTGTCAGGAAATCTCACACCTTCCTGGCCTTCCATTTTTCCAGACCACTGAAACAGAAAATGAACAAGAGTCAACTGTTGTGCTCATCTGCATGGTGCGGTGACTCCAGGCTGGGGTGAGCCCCATGCTCTGAGGTGCAGAACAGGTTGGAGAGCCACCAACCTCTGACTTTACCCAGGAAAAACTCTATGGACACATCTATAACACTGCATGAAGTAGCATGAAGGAACAGCATCAAAATTTGATCATCTTTACTATGAAATAGTCACCACAAATCACAGAAAAAATTGTTAGTATGAACCCCTGTGGTTATCTTGCCCAGTTTCTGGACATAATTTTGCCCTGTGCTAGTGAACACTTTTCCAAACATTTCCTAGGTATGAATTTGGATCAGAAACTGCTTCTGATAAAGGGTTTGCATAGAGTCATCCCACCCTGGAAGCTAAGGGAAATTAATAGTGTGAATATAGGGTATCCCATGGCAGTTGAGCCCCATGTTGGGGTATTGTGTGAGGCACACTTAATTCATTAGTGTGAAAGTAACCTCTGTTACTAAACATTTGCCATCTACAAAAATATATTGTTTAATGACTGCACTGGCTTTGTATTGCCACACCACCAGACATCCTCTTCCACCTTCTGCACTATTGGAAAGAAGAATTTGCTCATGGTCTACAAGACATTGGGGTCATCTCTGCATTGAAAAGAAAACCTTCTGATACAGGTTGCTTTAAGCTATCAAACACATTGTGTTTCTCATCAGAATAAAGAAAACAGACCAAACTATTCTATGATTCTATGAATCACATCTTGGGATCACATGACTGGCTCTTGCTCCTGTGCTTGTGTTAAACTCACAGACAGATTTAGGGTGAGGAGAGGATTTTTCTATTTGCAAAATAGAGCTGGCAAGGACTATCAGGGGTTTTCACACTGTCCCCTCCAGTCATCCAGCTCACCAGGTTCATTTAAACCCCAAACCAATGAGTTTTTTCCTGATCAAACTTAACCACATCAACCTTTATATTGGATTATATTTAAATTAGTTTTAGGTGGTTAAGTGGTGATGGTATTTAGGCATGCAAAGCTGACAGTCAAACCACATCACGACCTGCCTTTGGTGTGCAGGTTGCTTGACTGTTCAATTTCTAGCTTTTTTATTCCTCTTTCTCTTCCCCAGGCACCCAAAGTCTGTGTCAGTACCAACAGATATTAAAATATAAACTCCTCAGGGCAGCTGCTACATCTTTCCTCACTCTGAGAAGTTCTGTACTTATATAAAACTCTCTGTATGATTTTTTAATAGTGAAGAGCCTAACTCTGACTCATTGAAAATACTCACAATGTCTTGGGGTAATTTTTTGATGTATTTTACCTTTATTTTTTTTTCCAGGGAAAAATCTTTCCTTCTCAGTTGTGGTAGGATACCTGTTAATGTCTTTTTAATTTAAAATGTTTTGGGAGAGGAAATGGCATTGTGCATAACAGATACCTTCAACTAGAAAAAAATTAAATAGCTGGAATTGTTAAAAAATCAGACACAATAGAGAACAGGAATGAAGAGTGACATTTCAGTAGAAACCTGCAACTCTTTTGTCTGCTGTGCTTAAATTCAAAACCTGAACAAGTTCAAACTTTGGTAAAAGAAATACAGCAATTCATATCATGCAGCAAACTGATGCATTTCTTCCAGAAGCAATGTTTTTTTGATACTGCCAGCAATAAATGCCACTATAAAAAATGAGAGTATTAGCACTTTTATGTATTTATTGTGATGATTTCTAGAAGCAGTTCTGTGTATCAAAATATACCAAGCTTATGCCAGATTAATTGCAGTATAGCTGAGCATAGTATCATGTAGAAATGCCCAACCTGCTTTCAGTAAGCCCACAAAGGAGTGAAAAATATAATGCAGAAGGATGTACCAGGATGCCTTGACTGCTTTGAATAGAGAGAATCTTTTAGTCTGAATTTGAGTATCTCTGCATGAAATTGCATAATCTGGTGTGCAGACATACTCTAGAAGTGCTGGTGGCCTAGTTAGGGTGGTACCAGCAGAGTTATGCAACCAAACCAACACGGGCTGCTCCCAAGGCACCACTTCTTCACATCTAGATGCTACTTCTGATGTACAACCTGTCCTCTCAGAAGCATGTTCAGCAAACACATTATCAGTGCAGGGTGGCAGCTGAAGTGATGCTGCATCTCAGAGGGAAGCCTGTTTTTTTTTGAGCTTTCCATCTTGAGATGCTGAGGCAGATCTGACATGACTGGTGGCTCATGTCCTTTTCTCCAGCACAACCACCTGCATTTCCCTGCAAGGCAATTTCCTTCTCTGAAAACATACATTTTTGGTAAAATGGCAGCTTTTTTGTGCCTGCAACTCTTAACCTCACGAAGTATTCAACACACTGGGCATAATGAATTTATACTCTAATTAAAAGCAATATATGGTTTAATATGTCAATGTAATTTTTTCCTCCTTTTTTACCTGAAGTGAAGCAATTATTAAGAGATTGACTACAATTACTGATTTGTACAAAATCTCATCCTTGAAATTACTTCAAGAATCCATTTCCATTATATGAATTTGTCTTAAATAATCTGGAAACTGTCATACAGAGAGATCAAATCACTTACTTGCAATGTTTTTTCCTGTTAAAAAAGCAGTTTAATTAATTTAATTAATTAACTTGCTGACTATTTTCAAGTTGTAATTTGCTAATGACTGCTCATTTTTATTTAAAATTATTAATTATTTCTTCTCTCCACATTAGTACCCTCATTTTTGGCATTTTGAGCTTCTGCTCACATGTGTGGTAGACACTTTTGTGGCTGTGATTTTACAGAACAAGTTTGTTCCACAAGTTCTACTGAGCTCTGAATTAAACTAGAGGAAACCAGGAATCTCGTGGGTACTGAGAGGTGCCTTCCACAATGATTGACTCAAGGACCAAGGTGTTCAGAGATCTCTGGGACATAAACATGGCTCAATCTTACATATATCCACAGTCATTCATAAGTGCTACTATTAGTAGTCCTTATCCCACTAAAATGTATGGGAATTCACTGATGTTTGAAAAATCAAGGCTAACCTGCAAAAGATAGACTCATCCTGGGGTGTTTTATAAGCTACATAGTGTTACTAAACTAAATTTGTAGAATATGTATCACACTCAAAGCATTCAGACAGCAAATTTACAGCTGTTGAGAACACCTTGGTTATCAGAAGCTATTTATCTTTATCTATGGCAGGGGGTTGGAACTTGATGATCTTTAAGGTCCCTTCCAACCCAAACTATTCTATGATTCTATCTTCTGATAGAAGAACTGCACTCACATCAGCAGAGGTTGGTTATGGAGCTGGGCCACCCTGTGATGAACAGTGAAAGACAATATTGAATGGTCAGTTTATATTAAAAATATCTACAAAGAAAGAAACAACACAAAAAGAAAACAGTCATGTGAGACAGCACTGGGACACAAATCTCCTCCAGACACACAGCATCATACCAGGTTGGCTATAAAGTTTCCTGGGCTTTACTGCATTTGCTGGTACCTTTCTGCTTGGACTTTCCCTCATGATAACCAGTCTCTTGGACTCCTGACAGTCATGTGGAGATACGTGTCTATCAAGACATGCCCAGGATGATAAGGGAATGAAAAAAAACTTTGGGGTCTCATCCAAATCTCCCATATGTCTCCAATGCAGTCCAGCAGAGAGATAATTCAAGGCTTAGTTGAACATCGTTTTTTTAATCTAAGAGCATCATAGGCCTCTTACTCTAATTAAGATGTCATAAATGAGAAGGTTTCAGTTGTTTCTTTTGTCCTTTTTCTGTGCTTTTTTCATTCTATTTTCTTTACTTTAATTTGCCCCTGAGTCCAATATATGAGTGGAAAACACAGACTACAAAATGCAGGTCTCATCCCTAAAACTGATGGAGGAAAAATTTAATTGCCTTGTTGGGTTGTTGAAAACAGAAAGAAGTTATTATGCCCATAGTGTGTATATACAGAGCTGGGCTCAGGCAGCCTGTGGCACATCAAAGCACCTGATTTCCCAAAAAAACGCATGGCCAAGCCACACCACTGCTCCATTTAGTCCATGCACTGCCTTTCTTTCCATGGAAAACAAGTCAGAAAGGATGCAGTGAGGTGTTCCGTGGATTAGAACAGGCAATCTAGAGCCAGCCAGAGTGTGCATCCATGATAAAAGCCAATTCTAAAAAATCAGAGCTAGTCCTTATCCTTCCTACCAGGATACCTGCCTCCCTCTTGGCACAACTACTTGCTAAGAGACTGTATTTGGTAACCACATCTTTATCTTCTTTTGAAGTTAGATGATTCTAATGCTAGATCCTTAGGACAAAGGATCAATGGTTAGCAAACTGCTGCAGCAGTTCTCCCATTCTGAGGGATGTATGTAAATACCTCCAGTTCTGTAAGGAGAAGATCAAGAATAAACCTTCTGCCTACAAACTATGAAATGGCAGAAGTTGTAAAGTTAAATGTTCAAGGGACCCAAGTGACTGGGTTTAGAAAAACTTAATGAGAAAAAATATATCTATGCCACGAATTTTTATCCACACTCCTGGATTAATATGATCACTTGATTTCACAGCTCTATTCTCCATAGATTCTCCATTCATCTGGCATATGTTCCTAGCTGCAATTATTTTCTAAGGTATACTTTGAAATTCAGCATAAACGTAGAGAGATGGGGAAAAACAAGGGTGGATTCCTCTGTTCATTCAGCCAATCAGCTTTTTAAGAAAATATCTTTAATATGTGAGAAACATAGTTTGTTACTTTTCCCCACAGATTACTCAGAGCGCATGGGCTTTAATCTGATTTGACAGCCTTGTGATATTTTCTGCCATTCTTGTTCTTAGCAAAGTGCTCTAAAAATGCATCCATCATTTATTTATGGGACCTTCTTTAACCCTTCAGCAACTAGAATATACCTTGTACCTTTCATCCTTGAACTGTCAGTGCTGATTGTGGAAAGTGCCATCAGACACCTCTGAGGTTAAACGGCTGAGCACTAACTCTTTCTTTGTGAAACAAAAAAATAGTGAATAAGCCATTGTTTTCTTGTCAGAATGCTGGAGGAGAAATATCAGAACCCTCGACCACACTCCATTGAAAAATTCACTAGCACGGTGAAGACACAGAGCTATTAATAATTTTGTGAGAGACTTTAATTTCTAACAAAGGAAAATCCCAGGCCAATTTATTTTTATCTGTACCAAGAGCTATTTTTTCCACTAAAACCATACTGAACTGAACCATCCTTTGGACATGAATACACTGTCACAAATTCTATGCAAAAATCTCTTCTTAATGGGCAAACTTCATGCCACTTGTGAAGCTTTTAACTTCTCTTGTACTATATGCCTCTTAGAATATTTGGATTTGTTGCAATTATTTAATACCATGTAAATCTTCCATTTCTGTGAAGTAGTGAATTGGGGATATCAATTTAATTACTAAACCAGATGAACCATTGTTATGGAAGCATAAGGAATATCTGTAACTTCTGTGCATTTATTCTGGATATGGCTTGACCATCATTTGTGAAATGATATAGTGCAATTTCCCTTCCATTTAGGCTGGGAAATACCAGCAGATTAACATGGTGTCCTATATTCCTAGTTGAACTGCATTCCTACCCCAAGGCTGGGTGCAAACTTGGATTTCATAGACTCAGAGAACAGTTGAAGTTTGAAGGGATCTTTGTAAGTCATAGAATCATAGAATGGTTTGGGTTGGAAGGGACTTTAAAGATCATCTAGTTCCAACCCCCTTCTATGGGTAGGGAAAAACAAAACTCGACCAGGTGGCGCACTGTCTCGTCTAGCCTGACCTTAAACACCTCCAGAGAGGGTGTGAGGGAGGGGGCATCCACAACCTTTCTGGGCAACCTCTTCCCATGTTTATAGTGACTTACAAAAAAGTACTTCTTTCTTAGATCCAGCCTAAATCTACCCTCTTCCAATTTGCATCCATTATTCCTAGTCCTGTCACCCTGCACCCTATTAAAAAGTCCTACCCCAGCCTTTCTGTAACCCCCTTCAGATAAACTACTCTTAGTTCTCCCCTGAGCCTTCTCTTCTCCGTGCTGAACAATCCCAAATATTTCAGCCTCTCCTCATAAGGGTGGTGCTCCAGACCTCTCATCATCTTTGTGGCACTTGGGATCAACTCCAACAGATCAATGTCCTTCTATGTTGAGGGTTCCAGAACTGAACACAGTTGGGGTAGAGCCCATTTATTCCAACCTTCTCCTTAGGCTGATCAGTTGAGTTGTGAATATCTCCAGCACTGGAGATCCCACGACTTCCCTGGTTCCTCTCTAGTACTTGACTGCCCTCTCTATCGGAATTTTTTTTTCCTTCTATCTAATCAGAATTTCCCCTGTTGCAACATTTGTTCATTGCTTACTGTCTCCCTGCAGCTCACCCCCAAGAAGAATCTCACTGTCTCTTTTTTTTTGAATTCTTGAGAACATGTACTCATAGCCATGAAGAAAAAACAGAGGTTATTCACAACTCTGGACAGTCTCCTGTTGACAATCACTGACCTACCCTACAACTGAGCAGATGGTTGTGTCACCTTGGCTATATAGTCTGGTTTTGCTGTGTCTCTCACATAAGTGGGGACATCCTAGTTGTGGCATTTCCACCCAGTGCCAAATGAGGATGGTTCCCATCAGAAGGCAAAGAGCCCAGTTAACACCCAGTCTGCTCAAAACATCTCATTTGCTGGGATACTGGCTCTGTGTGATTTGGGAAATCTCCTTCCTCTCCCCAGGAGAGACATTCACAAACTGAAATATTGTAAATTTCATTTAAATCTGTGCATTTTTTTTCTCCTATTAGTGTGGTCAGACACTGGAATAGGCTGCCAGGAGATGGAGGGGCATCTCAATCCTTGAAGATACTCAAAACTTGACTGCTCACTACTCTGAATAACCTGCAGTAGATAACTTTGCTCTGGGCACAGGAGCTGAACAAGATGTGCTCCTGGGGTGCCTTCCAGCTTCAGACATTTTGAAGTTCTATGCTGATTTCCCTCAAATCTGGGAGAATACCTTGGGTTTACTGTCTTCTTTAACTTAGATGTCATATCCATGATTTTGAGAGTTAGAACTCCTCTAACACAGTATCCTTGCACATCTCTGCTCAAAAATTCTTCTCCCAATCATGCAGAAATAGTCTTCCTATTCACTGCTTCACTTTATTGTATTTTTTGTACGAGGGTAGTGAAACACTGGAACAGGTTGCCCAGAGAGTTTATGGATGTCCCCTCTCTGGAGGTGTTCAAAGCCAGGCTGGACAAGGCACTGAGCAACCTGGTCTAGTGGGAGGTGTCCCTGCCCATAGAAGAGAGTTGGAACTAGATGATCTTTGAGGTCCCTTCCAACCCAAACCATTCTGTGATTCTATGTTATATTTCTGTGCAGCTGTGTGATACACTGCAAAAGAGAATTACCTTCAATAAGCTTAATTTATCTACATAATACTTTCTATCTCATATTATTGACCTGTAGCTACAATAGGAAGACGGTTCCTTTGATATAACATTGCTGTTATCCTGATTTTGTAATAAATCTCAAGCAACTCTATCCCTAAGCAGTAGAGGAAATTGCCATCTCAGTACTCTATCAGATACAGAACCACCTGGGCAAGAAAAAGATTACAAGCTTTTGTTATTTTCTCAGCATGTAATCTGTACACCTAATGACTTGTTTGTCACCTCTCAGCTCATTCCTCATATGAGGACTTTGTCAATCAAAGATGTGAAGGGCTATTTTCTGCTCTACCCACTTCTGTCTTTTTCTCTCTGACTATGAAGTAGGATAGGACTTTATCTGCTGGGAGAATCCTGTGTGAGGGATGGGTACAGGGATTTGCACCAGACAGCTGCAAGCTCAGGGCCAGGCTGGCCAGACGTGAGTCAACCCCTCCCCAGAAGCTCAGGAACACATGAAAGTATTCAAGTTCTCAAAGCCTAACAATCCCTGTAGCTGGCACAACAACACAGATCTATGGGTGACACTTCAACCTGTCCACATCTGATGGGCAAGGGGCAAGAATCAGTGCTCCTGCCCAGCCCATCAGTACAGCTTCTGTAGTTGAGACTGTCTCAAGTCTGCAGCAGCAGCCACAGCTGTTTTGGAGATTTGAAAGGAGAAGCCAGGAATTCCCCATCACAGCCCCGATGCCAACTCCTGCATAGCCCTAGGCAAGTCATTTAACTTTTCTGACTCAATTTCCCCATCTGCTAAACGGGGCTAATAGCAGAGGAGTATTGTAAGGATTAATTAATTAGCTGATGTTTGTAAAGTGCTTTGAAGATCAAAAGCACGAAATACTATTGTTGTTATCAAGGGTGTTGAATTAACTTTCCTCATTTTGGCACACAAAACCCCAGCACTTGGACCATTGCCCCAGGGCATGTGCTGGCATTAAGAAAATTATGATGATCATCTACTTATAAGCAGAGATACCAAAGCTTTGGAGAACACTCTCCAAAGTGTACTCCCTGAGGAGCTGGTAGTCATTTAAAGCCCAAGTTCTCTGCACAGGTATACCATTTTCTCCCCATAGGGAGGCAGCACAGCAGTTTTAGACTGACCTCTCCGGGTCTTCAGTGTGTCAGGGTAAGATCAGCCAGTGCTTTCTCCCTGCTCCTTCCACTTGCACAAACATATCCATGAGGAGTCAGGGCATTTCTCACAGATCATAAGGTTTTTGGGGATCTCCAGTCCTTCCTTCCACACTTCTCTGATCCAGTTATTTAAGTCTATACCTAAATTGCCTGTTTTGTGTGTCAGACTCTCTCTTTCAGCTCCAGTTCCTTTGAGCTGGTTGGTATCAGCAGGAAGTGGGAACATGTTCTGCTTCCTTGGCATTAGTGTGAGAGAGCTGTAGTTGCCATAATATAGATTGTGTTACACACACACAATCTCCAATTGCCAAAACAGTGGGGGCTTTGCCAGGTTCACTGACCAGCACTGGCTCACAGGCTGTCCAGTAGAAAGATCAGACTGAGGTTGACATGAAACCTCTTCAACTTGTGCACTCTCTAAGGATCTGTCCCCTCATGCTTGGGATCAGACACCTGAGATGAGAGTGTTAAAACACCCCCAAGGAAAGCATAGCACCAGAGCTGGCTGAACTACAAAGGCTACTGCTCCCAAAGAGGAAAAGAAATCCTATTTCTTAGTCCTTGAGAAGCTTGGCCTTCTGCTATCATCTTTGCAGTCTCCCCCAGAATAGATTAAGAAAATAGAAAGATGGTGATAATTACACAGAGTGAACAGAAGGCAAATGTTGGTTGATAATGGCAAGTTATTGTCAAAATGCCATTCTAACTTGTTCCACAACAGAACAAGCTCAGTTATTATTAACAGCTGAGGACTGTGAACTGCAAAAGTCATCCATTTCAAAGAAAAAAGCCATTTAAATGACTGCAGTGACATTTTAATATCACCTTTTATTACTGCTGAGGAAATCATTCGCACCCAAACACAATGCTTGCCCTCCCCCAACCACTGCAAAGGCAGCAATTATGAAGTGCAACACATCAGATTTCTCTTAGGTGCTGTTAGGAAAAAAAAAAAAAATCACTATATTGATAATGCAACGGTGTGAAAAACACCTAAATGTGCCATTGCTTGTGTTTGCTCTGTAATGGACTGTCTTTTGGTCCTTTTCCATATGCTTTATTTAGGAACTATTTTTAAAAACTGAGGTCTTTGAAACAAAATACCATGCTTGTTCTCAGTATAGATGAACAAGGGAGTTCAGGAAGAGATGAAAGTGCTGAGTTCATCAAAGCATTAATTCAATTGGTAATGTGCTTTATACTATGCCCACTCAGTCTGGCACAAAATATATAGTTTGGAAGTTTCCTAAACACACCTGAAGTTGTGAGATCAGTCCTGTAAAATTCTGACACTGAAACAAATACCAGCATTGATAGTTTTCCATCCTTTAATGTTTGTAAATAAGTATATAAAAATATGAGGTTTGAAGACTATGACTAGATTGAATTGCAAGTGGATGCTATATGTTGCTAGAGGTACTGTAATAAAGGCAAAAAAAGCATCAAGAAAGTAATTTCTCCATTTGACATATGCTGTGAAACATCTTATCTGTTAAGACATGGAGCAGTTTTGGTACTTACTTTCTGGAGACTCTTACAAACAAGTGCAAAGCACTTGAGGCAAGACTTATCTCAACCCAGGAACCTAGCTGATTTTTTTCTTCAGGCTCTTAAGGGTGGTTACATACTTTGTCCTTTATCTTCTCTAAATAAGTAGTCCAAAACCAAAACCCCTGGCTCCTATGAAAGTCCATATACGTTTCTTACGGGAACAGTCAGATACAGGTCTGGAAATTGTAGCAGGAAATCCTATTCTACAATATTCTATACTTTTCTACCATAAAAGAGTGGGCTGCACCATTACAGTTCCATCAGACTCTGGACCTCTATGTTCTGGTGTAATTGTAGAGTCCTGGGCAAGAGGAGCCAGCTCCTTACATTTAAGCAATTGAATAATTCATTACTAGAGAAACATGGGACATTAACTGGAACATGCACAGCTCTATGGCCACATGTTAATTGATTACCTATGATTTCAGTGATGTGCAGGGCTCTATGTGAACCATCTGCACAGGGGCAATATCAACCCTATAGGAAATAACAAAAGAGAAATTTAAGCAGGCAGCAAGAGTTGGAGTTTTTGCCTTTTTCCTTGCAAAGATTTTGCATGATTCATCTTTCCCTGTAATTTCTAAGCTCACAGAGGATCATGTGTACAAGTATGCCTGATAAAGGATCTGTAGGTTGCTGAGGCTCACACGCAGTCTGTACCCCAAAGACTTAAGAGTGACACAGAGTCACTAAAAAGTCAAGGTAAGGACTTCTGTCACAATAAAGGCAAACCGTGGGAGGATGGAACTTTAGTCTGAATGAGGGAAATGAGCAGAGATTGTGGACACGTAGCAGATGTGCACCTAGAAGTGAAATGGGAGTGTTATATTACTATTAATTCTTTGTTTGCACTCTGGTAGGACACAGAGTCCCCATCCCAAAGATTATACCATCTAATTATAGTCAATATTTATGCCATTCCCTAGAGTTCACAGTTCCAGAGTTCAGGCCCCAAAATCCTTGAGCCTGGCACAAAAATAATGAAATTGAAAAAAATACTAAAACTTCAACTGGGGTTATTTTTATTTGCCTTCCGGTGTCTAAGCCTTTTCAATACACTTGAGTCATGTTTTCTCCACAGCCCCGAGGGCTAAAAATGTAGGTCTTGCCTACATGGGATTGCTTGTTGGCTTAACCCAACCTGTGAATTCAAATAGATTTTGTTAGAAGAGTATAAGCTTTTCCTCCAGCTGTCCACTCACACTGGGACCTAATCAATGTAGCTTAGGCAAAGTTATAATTTAACTCACCAAAAAGCAGCCCAAATACCTCCCTGTGATGTAGTCTCTATCCCAGGATAGTTCTAACAGCACAATTTTGTAAATGTCTATTGGCATGAAATACAGTCCTGAGGATCATTTGGCAAAACATGGTGCTACTTAAATACACCCCCCAAAACCCAATGTATCATGGAAAACACAGGGCTCCAGGAGCTGAATGATAAATGCTGAAGGAAAAAGTTAGAGGCAAGCCTCAGGAGAGAAACCTCAGATGCTGGCAGCACTGAAGGCAGAAAAGGAGTAGGAAGGAGGACAATGTGCACCGAGATTAAATCCAGCTAGGACAGAAGCCAAACTGTTCTGGGTCACTCACACTTAGCCTATTTATAATTTTAGTACAATACAGATCATGAGCAATATTAAAATAAAAAGCATCTGCTTTAATAACCTCCTCTTCTTGTCCCTGTCATGTGAAGAATTCTCTAACTCTGCCTACTGACAACCTCATGTTTAATTGCTTTTACACCCTTCCATGTGTCTTCCCTTAACTACAATTCCATCAAGCACAGTGGCATCCAATAGTGAATTTTCTTTCACTTTCTGCCCAACTCTATCTCACTACCTTTAATTCTAGCAATACATGGAATTTAACTTATCCTCAACCAGTGAAATGAAATATTGATGTGAGCTGACAAAGACTTTACAGCTGCACGTTTTTTGTTGAGCTGTAAATCAAAAAGCATTTCTGATTCATCAGATTTATACTTTGCACTTGGCTTTAAGTCCATGAATGTTCACTCCCTTCGTGACACCCCATTCTTCACTTGCAGCAGGGTTGTTTTTCTGGTCCATCCCTCTCATCCCGTGCCAGGATAACCCAATTCATTGCAGTGGGATGAGCCTAGAGGTAGAGAGTGGAAAAGCAAGAGCCATATATTGCAGAGTGAAATTATAAGGTACTGAGCATGACCAAGAGATCACTGAAGATTTGCAGCTGCTAACCTAGGACCTCCACATGTGGACAGCATGATCCATTGTTCTTGCACTGTCTAAGATAGAATTTTTTTTTCTGAATGGATTTTCTCACATTCTATATCCTCCTATTCTCAGTGTAGCTGTGTTGCTTTTCCAGAATTTATCCTCCAATAATAGTGATTCTAACCTTGTGAAAGTAATATACACTCTGAGACTGACTAGAAAACAGCAATGGTTTGCAGCAATCCCCAAGGTCATTATCTGATAAGTCAGACATTATTAGATAGGTGGATAAACAATCGATAGATATATATATAGTCAATTTTTTTTTTCAGGTGGCTTATCTAAACTTCATTCAAACCTTCTGGCACCAACAGAATCAGACCAGAAATCTTGTAAAAATCTCTTTTAATATTTCTTTTGATGGCAAAGACAGCTAATGGGAGCCTGAGGTTTTTTTGGATATTACATTCAGGCATGGGTCTTACAGCAGCACAACATCAGGAAAAGGTAGAATGGAGGCCAAAATCCTCAGGTGTCCTCACCTTGTAGTGAAAGAATGTTCAGCATGTTGCTGCATGTTGGAATTTCTCCCTTTTGTCATCTGCCTGTCTTTCTTCTCCTCTCTGCTTTTCTGTGGAATTTTGGGGTTTTATTTTATTTATTTAGACTCTTCTGTTTTATGATGGCTTTTACTAATACTATAAATATGATGTTTATCTGAGAAGAGTATTTTAAATAACATAAAAGGAATTGCTTATGTTAAGAAGCATGTTAAGAAATTCTAAAGCCCCCTCTGTTGACATTTGGTACCTTTTCCTTAGCTCTCATGCAGAGATGACAGGTGAGCACATGGGTCCCAGCCAGCCTTTGTAAGTGACCTGGCACCCTCTATCAATGCCTCCCCTGCAATATTACTCCCACATAGTGAGGATTTATTAATACTTTATTAACATTTGTACCAATGTGCCTCTAGCATAGTTTACTGCTGCAAATGAATCAGGGCTGCACTTGGAAGCACTAGCTGTCAGCCTTTAGGATACCAGCTTGATAAGAAAGGGAAAAGCTAGGGCATAGTTACTCATCTTTTAAGGTTTTTCCTATTTTTAAATAGGATTTAAGTTGCAGGATGGCTTAACTTAATTTGGCTGGGCATGTGAAGATGCAAAAATCAAAAACATTCATTATCTAATTGTAAGAATTTTCCTTTAATTTAGTATTTTGGTTCTACAAGAACCTAGTGGGTATGACAGAATATCACTACAATGGAAGCTGTGAGTTCTATAACCTCTGAAAACAAAACAAAAACCTCTGAAAGCAAAACCTAGGCAGGTTAATAGAAATATTAATTTTTCACAGTGTATCAATATAAAATCAAGTGGTTTAAAAAGAATAAAAGAAATGTGAAAATGAAACCCTGTCAGAAGCCATCAGCCTGCATTGCACAAGAAGCAAGACTGGGTGCTCCTAGTGAGCTGTCACCTGAGTAATCAGAGGATTGAATAATTTAATTCCTACAATAAGAGGGTTTCAATGACTGATTAGCTGGATTCAAAATTGCTTGCAGTGCTTTGGCCCTGGAGCAAGTCTAAAGCTCCACCTGCAAAGAACAATAATAATTCCATTCTACTTAGTTATGGACATGAACACTAGGAACCAAGTTAACCAGCTGCATGTTGCCCACGTTTTTTAACTTACTGAAGATGCTGTCTGGAGGTCTTCATCTCTGTCACAGCAGTCACTAGGAGGATGCATATAAATTTGAGGAAGAACTGAGGCACTCAAATATGGCCTTTGAATTTTGGTGGATTTATTTTTTTCTCTTATTTCCCTAGGCTCCCCAAAGTCATACAGAAATTCAGCTCATTTGCTTAAGGCAGGCAAGCCTTCTGGCTAACAGCATTAAACCCCCCAGTTAACTGCATTTCCCCACAGCAGAAGCCACTGCAAGACACAGCAAAGCTGGAGGGCACACACTGAGACTAGTAACAGGACATCTCAGGGTCTGCACTGGACTCTGCTTTCAAGGCTTGACATGTTCTTCAATGGTTTATAAAGCTTCTTTCCTGTTAAGTACCAAAGATAAGGGAAATTAAGGCAGTACATATGTTATTACCAACCAAACAAAAAGGCCAAATTGAGTCTCTTCATGTACCAGAACATGATTTCAGCATTAGAACCTCTAATCTCATCCTTTATCTGAATTATTCTTTCAGGAAGACAGAGGAGTCATTAACTCAAACAGTCATCATTAAGTGCTTCAAATATTCTCATGCCTGCCTGCTTTGTGTACCTGAAGAGAACACTCCAGCACTAGATTGGTATCAAGATTTCCCGTAAGATCTGAAAACTTGTGTGGAAAAACAGGGCAGCAGCTATGGGACTTAATGAGAGACACTAAACTCATTCTGTGCTCAGAGAAGGGGAGTCTGAGAGGATGTGCACATTGCCAAATAATTCCACTTGCTATTCAAACCCTCGAAGAAAAAAATGGGCTTAGTGTGAGAAGAAAGGCTCTGAAAAATATTAAAGCAAAATTGAGCACTGAACAAAGAACAGGCTAGTTTACTGATGACAATGATGTAAATCAGCTACTGCAAAAGGGTCTGTGCTATAGAACAGTAAGAACAGTTGAATGCTACATGCAGCTCTTAATATCTGGGGGAGGCTTTCTTATACATTTATATAACTGATTGTGCTGCTTGTGACCAGACACAAGGGAAAAGAAAGACTCAACAAAAGGCACTGCATAAGGAAGAAAGTCCAGCCAGGCTGCAGAGTGGCACAGCATCAGCTTCTTCTGTGCACTGAAATGCAAATGTGCATCCTTGTTGTTGGCTGCAGCGGCAAGACTGAAATTGGAGGAAGCAGATGCTGTAATCTGATGATGATGTTGTTCTTTGCTGAGTCTGAAGAATCACTTCAAGAGCTAGTAATGAGAGTCTCTGAAGCTAGTGTTGATTACAGACTACATCAGAATGTAAAAAGATAAAGGTGATGACACTTCTGAAATGGCGTCTTGCAGCCACAATAGAAAGAAAGAGGTTGAGGGCTGAAGGAAATTCTGTTTCGAGCAGAAAGTGGATAAAAATGGAGTCCCAGTTCTTGAAAGAAAACATCTCATTCTATACTCATACCTACAAATGTTTGACCACCCAAAGGGAACTGTGAAGACAAGACCAAGTAAATCTTGGCACCTATTTGTTCTTGTCTAAGAAAGGAGAATACGCAAATAGAAACAAAGCAAATGGATTAGAAAAGCTGCCATGATTTGCAACCTCAGGCTCACTCCAAATGCCATTAGAGTTGACTTTGGGGTAAAGGATACTTTTAAATACTTTAAAAGTATTTAATATTTAGTATTAATGCTTCTAAAGAATTTAATATTTTTAAAGAATTTAATATTTTAAAATAATTTAAAGTATTTCATACTATAAAATACTACTTTTACAGTAATGTCTTTGCAAGGGAGCAGAAGCAATGGGAGAAGGAAGCAAAGAGTCAGTGGTTTGAAATGGCTACACATTAGCTGGTTTAAATTGAACAGCGTTCACAGATGGAGATAGAAGCTGCTTTTAAAAAGGTTATTGTGCAGGCTTACAACCAGAAACACTGCTCCCCCCCTCAGGAACATCTGGAATTCTATCAAACAAATCCAGCTTTAACACAAAGGTATTTCCAAGGACCAAATGGACAATCCCGATAGCAAATACTCTCTTCTCCCAGGAATCTAAGACACTGCTTGATGTCCCCGGTATTTCCATTCCTTTGTCTCAGATATGCACAATTTTTGTCCTTTGCTATGGGTTAAAGATTGTTGTAGGCAGTGGCCTAAAATAATAAAAGCTAAGCAAAGATTATGAGGAGCACCTGCTTGAAAAGGCCTCTTGAAGAAGTAGTCAAAAGACATCAGGAGACCACAAAGCCACATCAGCTACTGAAATAACTGAATATTTTGGTGTTAGGGTCCTGCAGCAAAGCCTCAATGGTGCTCTGCCCTTCATCTTTTTGATTTTGACACGGGTTGCTGTCAGGTAGGGCTGGATGTGGTTGCTGTTTCCAGCAGGAGTCAGTTCTCAGCTTCTTTAGCTGTGAAATATTAAGTCTCCTCACTGTAATATTTTATCATATCACACATTGGCCAATAGCCACATAATTTCCAGTTCATAAATGCACCACCATCAATCAGACGTGAGTGCTGAGGAGGTGAAAAAGCTCATGCAAAAATTAAAGGAATTACTAAGTCCTTGCACTACAAAGGACTTCCATTTCTACCTGAGCACTCATGAAACTAAGGATTCTCTGCATGTTGCAACCAAGTAAATCTAGAAAAGTGCTAGAGAGTGTGTTCTAGAAAAGCTGGAGTCCCAGCTTATGTCCCTTTTAAATGTCACTGCTGTGTCATGCTACTTCTGACACATTATATCATGTGTGGTGTGACTTCAGAGAGCAGGCAATCTCTGCACCAAGCATGCAGCAGATGTTGAAGAGACCAGGTGGCCATAATAAAAGGGTAATTTTAGATCTCTCCAAATAGTTCTACATCCAGGCTTCTTCACTGCTTCTGCACCTCTAATCCAAATCTCTGGCAGCAAAGACTGCAACTTTGATTTCTCAGTGAGCACCATCAAACATGTTTAATTGTCTCTGATCCCTAGGCTTTATCCACTTGGATTTATAGTAGAAGGATGAGTGAGAGACTAGTAGGGATGGTAATAACAGCATAAGTACTACTTCTCAGTCTAAATGCAGCCACAATTGCCAACCTGCATTTGCTGCTCCAGTAGAACTGATTAAGTTGACTTTGCCAACTTCTCACTCCCCATTATCTCCAAATCAAGTAATTTCAGTATTGCCTCTTACTTATTTTCTTATTTTCAGTTCTGGTAGAGATCAGGGCAAGCCACAGCTCCTAAAATTGAAGACCTGACCGCTTCCCTCCCATCATGTTGTTATAACAGCAATGGTTATCCATACTAGATCTGCTACATAACACCTTCAGCACAAATGGAGATCAACTCATGTAACCTAGTCATCTAAAAGTCAGGGGTTTGCTTCAAGCAAGCTGCCAAAGCTCCCTCTGTAGTCCACATAGAGACAGAGATGCTCTTCTAAACTTTCACTGCATCTATCCCAAATGCCTCTATCAGGAGAAGAAAAATATATACCTCTCTCTCTGCACCCCTCATCGACTACAGAGGGAACCTAGAAGATAAGCCTAATTTTCAGAAGCCAAATAGGATAAATCTCATGGCATCCTAGTCTTCATGATATTAGTTGCCATGTCCCACTCCCTTATCAGTTGTGAGGGCAAAGAATATGCAGAAATTATCTCATATGTAACTCCTATAGGGGAGAGGTTCATTGACAGTCCAAGTCAACTAAAAACCACCAATTTTATATTTTAGATAACAACGTTTAGATACCTGCACCAATTTCTTCACCATAATTTCAGCAAGCAAGGAAACAACTGATCCTGGAGAATTTTTCTCTCCTTTCCTACTCAATGACTATATGTCATGGCAGAAGTAAAGAGTTTGGGAAGTTGGGCAAGTTGCTGGTTCTGCAATGCTTAATAAATCTGAGCTGTACATTATGTTGATTTAAGTATCTTCCAGCAGCCAAAGCTCCTGGATTTTGAAGAAATAGATTGTGCTGCACTAAGGTCTGGCTAAGTGTGCTACCAAGAGCAGAAGTCCTTTTCACCTATAAATTTCAGCCCAACTCTATAGTTATAGAAGTATCATTTTACTTTTTCTTGTATCCTGGAGCCAAAGAGTTCATTTTAGGTAATAAATCCTGCATAACAGTAGCATAATCCAAGGAAGCAGTAACTGCAGTGATAGAGAAAAGGTACTATTTTTCTCAGTCATGATTTAGGTCACAGCTTCATCAGATTCGTTATTGCTATAGCAACCACAGCATTTGCTTTTGTACAGAGACTTCTAACAGTATTCCACAAGGTAAAAGAAACATTCTGAAACACAGGAGATAAACCAAAGACATAAAGGCACACAGATCATCAAGGTAAAAAAACAAAACCAATCTACTCTTTCCTTAAAGACTGAACTTATGTTTTCGCTGCAGAAGAGAAAGAATGGAAGTAATGAAAATAAATAGAACAAGTGTTTCATGGACCCTGGTAAAAAAATGAAACCATGGTAAGGCTATTAGAGCTCAAAACACAAAGGACTCTTTCCTCTGGTACAGAAGGTCACAGATTTAGCTCCTGTGAAGGGAAAATCCAAGCATACTTCATTTACTGAGCTACTACAGCAGAATAAGCACCTTTAATTATTTTAGTCTCTCTCCCTCTCTCTCCGCTTTCCAGACAATGACAAAGCCTTGTGAAGGCAGGGTTTTTATTTATTACCTAGCTCCTGTAGGATGTTTTATTTAACCAGCCTTGCCAACACAATGATTTCCTTAGGAAACTTTGTCCCTTCACTGCAAATTACGTCCTATTAATTTAAAGAAGCAGAGACAAAAAATTAACTTTTTGCCCCCTTCTGCCACAAACCTGCTAGGGACCATTAAGAATATACCAATCCTATTTGTTAAATGTACTTTAAATGTGCTGCTTTAAATTGGCACATGCCTGCTTATAAAGAAAAAAGTTTTTAAGTTGCCTTTTAGTTGGGCTAATGTATGAAAAGCAAGAATGGACCTAATAATGCCTAATAGCACTTAGACAGCAGAGCAATTTTCATCTCCAAAGTGCTTTTACATATTAACTAATTAAATTTAACTCTTTCCTGGAAGAGGTACATAATGAATGCTTTATGGATCAAATTTGGGATTTAACCCTTAAAGACAGTAAAAGCCAAATCTCTGCACTTCCTTGCTAGTCGGTCTCAGTATCTCAGCTCCATCCCATCCTAAGGTGGTGACTATCCAATAGCTCTCCTGGGCACTTAAAGAACAGGACTATACAAATTTGTTAAAAATTGCTGCTGGAAGGTTTTATTTTGCAGACCACGAGGCCCAAATCCAGACAAGAAATCTGAGAAATGTTTAATATTTATCCTGAAAAGTTTGTGCTGAAGACCTAGCACTTGGCATAGCCCTGTCTGCAGCATAAAACCCTAACAAGAGACAGAAAGCACATTGCTTAGTAATGAATATCAAAGCATGAATCCTACTCTAGTACTTTTAGATGAAAGTATATCTCTGAAAACACAGACTGAGGCTTGGAATGAAATAATTGTTCCTCACTATGCCATCATATACAGCCATACTTTCATTCCTTTGGCCAGCTGACATTTGCTTAGATTTCAAAATATTTACTTACTCATGTTTCCTCTTTTTGTCTGTATTTGCCGAACTCTATAACTTCCTTTTCATCTGCAGATGTAACTGTATGCATTGCTGCAAATTGGTTGATAGTCTAAATGCACCCAGGGCTCTAAAACCTTCCAGCTGTTTCCCCAACTGGATCAAAATTAAAATCATTGCATTAAAACATTGAAGCATTTTTCTGATACAATGATTCTAGAAGAAGCTCCCCAGGACTGTCACAAATTGTTTTCTAAAAGTATTGCAAGCTCCAGTTTGCTTTACACTTTGAAACTACAGTGTTTGCTTTATTTAATACAGGGCTGTCCATCAGCTCACTTGCTCTGCATCCAGTGTAATCACCTGCCTTCCTGACACAGATGCACCAATGAATATTTTCAGTTTACATACCAGCCTCCAACCCCACTGGTCAGACATCCCCTTGATCCCATAGATTTAGATTGTTGTGAGAACTGCCATGAAACACAATTTCCATGTAATTAAAGGCAGTACAAACATTCCAGTCTCTATGGCTACACCTACCCTAGTACATAAAATGGGCCACAGCCCATTCTTTGCTGTGATGGCAAGTGGCAAGGGATGGCTACATCCTCCTTTTCCCATCCTGCCTGATGGAAACAGCCTTGGCTAGTGCTGTTGCCAGCACTGTGTCTGGGAGTCATGCAGAAAGCATGATACCATGGGCCAAAATTTTGCCAGGGCATTTGCTATTAATTAAATAGCATGGACCACAGCAGGAAAGTGTTTGAATCCCTACCCTGGTCCTCCTTTGTGCATAGTATAGTGGGCTATTCAATTAACAAAAAAATTATCATGAGTTTAAGCTAGAATGGATGCACTACAAGCTATAAGCAAATGTCTTGACAAAGTTGTATTTAGGCCCCTTGGAGAACTGCCTAAGAGAAGAGATATGACATACAGGACTCCACATTCTGGCTTGAGGAGACTAAATCATCTGCAGGATAACCACTTTCCAAAATTCAATGATGCCTGGTAGAGTATGCAAGGATAGCTTGGCTCAGCAGAAGAAAATTATGTGGAAAATTTGCAACATTGTCTTGAAGTTTCCATCAGGGTGGAAATGAGGTATAAGTATTGGTAAGTAAGGAGCTGTTGAGGCAATGCCATAAATGCTGCTGAAATCAGCCAGTCCCAGGTGAACCTGTATATCAGTTGTCCTTATTGCATCAAGTCAAACATCTATGAAAGTGATGACATCCCATAGTATAAAGCCTTCATCACCATGCAGCACCACTCTTTTACACCTAATACTTACACAATTAATGATCTCAGCTTGGGATTTACCCTGGTTAGACAGGAGGTGTGTGAGATGATGCCAGATAAGATCCCCCAGCACAGATGTTTAGCTGCTGGAGTGTAAGAGCTCCTTTGCATTCAGCTGAAATGGGTTCCCAATCCAGTGTTCTGCATTTTTAAGGGGGTAGATTCAGGCTGGACATAAGAAGGAAATTCTTTAGGATGAGGGTGGTGAAACACTGGAAGAGGTTGCCCACAGAGGCTGTGGATGCCCCCTCTCTGGAGGTGTTTAAGGCCAGGCTGGACAAGGCACTGAGCAGCCTGATGTAGTGGGAGGTGTGCCTGCCTATGGCAGGGGGGTTGGAACTTGATGATCTTTAAGGTCCCTTCCAACTCGAACTATTCTAAGATTTTATGATTCCATGATTCGTGTCTTTTGGCCATCAGCCTTGTTTTGTGCCAGCATCTAATTGCTGGTTATACCTGTGTGGTGTTAGGTAGGACAGGGATGTAATGAATGCTGAGCAGTTGAAAGAGGAAAGGGAAACTGAAAATTGACAGGCTCAGCAGTAGAGATTTTTTCCTGTGTCTTTTAAAAACCCAGACAGATATGATACAAAAGTATTCTGGGGTTCTTATACTATTTTTAAAAGTGAAAAAGCTTTTATTAGCTTAACATACTAATCCAATCCACAGGAGTAAAATGAAGGATGTCTTCGTTATTCTGTGAAGATTATGCACATTTCCCTCCTGACTCTCGACCACACTGATCATAATGGCTTTAATTGATATTCATGTGCTTGCCATATTTACTTCTGCAGAGTTCCCGTGTAATTGAGCAATAGTTAATGGGCACTTAGGACTCTATTCACAAGAGATTACAAATGCGTGTGTATTGGGAAGCTTTTCCCTGTGGAGTTTCCATGTGTCTGGATAGGTGCATAATCAGCACGCCAGTCATCAGACACAGCAGCTGACACTCGTGGCCCTGGCAAGGGCTGGAGAGAGACAAATCCTCAGCTCCCTCTCAACCTGGAGTGGCAGGGGGACAGCAGTGGGGGGAGATGATTACGAGTTGGGGCTGCTCAGCAGAGCCAGAGAAGGCTTCCTTGAAGTTTGGGGATTCAGCTGAATCACAGCTCTAGCCTTCAATACACCAGACCTTTCTGCTTTCCTCTCTCTGGGCAAACAAAGCTCTCCTTAATTTTCTGTCTTTAAGTGACCCTGTAGCCTGCAGGGACCCTCCCCATACTTTCATCAGTGGGGCACATGGCAACTCTCCCATCAGCCACATTACCTATTTCCCCCTGTTTTCATTCTGTAGAATTCTTTAGAATTCACAGTTGTCTTTCCCTGAGAAGCATCAGTAGAAATCTGAAGAGCTGGGACCCAGCAATGCTCTGAGCTGTAGCAATAACACATTTAGAGAGCAGACTGCCCCAAATGGAACCCCAAAGCACTTCACAGACTGCAGAGGGAAGAATCATGTTAAGTCCCTTCTGATCTGCTGTCATTCCCAGCTGGACACATAGCAGCTGGTTGGCAGCCCACAGCAGCCTCTACCAGAGGCAACAGGAGGCTGCACAGCATCCAGTGCCTCCCTGGATTGGCCACTGCTGGTTAGGAGTGCACTGGGGGAAGGTTTTGAAGGCTGGACAAGGCACTGAGCAGCCTGATGTAGTGGGAGGTGATCCTATCTATGGCAGGGGGTTTGGAACTTGATGATCTTTAAGGTCCCTTCCAACCTCAACATTTCTGTGATACTATGAGTGTGATGGGGAGGTAACTTCCCTGGGATTTGTGAGATAATGGAGTGAGGGAGAAGGAAGCATAAAGATGAGTTTGCTGACAACACTGACACAGCAGCGTGTTAAGAGGAAAGCTGTATCTTTTTCATTTTTATTTTCTTCTTCTTGCCAGTGCCATTTAAAACTCATTCTGCTCTGATTCCTGGGATTTATAACATTAAAATATTGAGGTGTTATTTTATTTTTTACAGTCTCATTTATAGTTTTGGTCACCAGTGACTACTGATCTTACTGTGTGATCCCAGCCTTATTTTCTCTTGCATTGCTACTTCATAAGATTAACACCATCACAAAGACTTGCTCTTTGACGTAGAAAAAAGCTATAATTAGGTTTTAGAATTGGATGGAATTGCTGGGAAAAGTGTAAAAATTCTCACTGTCAAAGAGTCACAGAATTACAGAATATCAAGGATTGGAAGGGACCTCAAGAGATCATCTAGTCCATTCCCCCTGCTGGAGCAGGGACAACTAGACCAGGTTACACAGGAAGGCATCCAGAAGGGTTTTGAATGTCTCTAGAGAAAGAGACTCCACAACTTCTCTGGGCAGCCTGTTCCAGTGTTCTGTCACCCTCACACTGCCATAGTTAAAATACAAGATATCTTACATTAGCTTTCTCTTACACATGTATTTTTCTGATGTAGGTAAACTGTTTTAACTTTGTATTCATATGATGATCATGTTTGGATGGAACAACTTCAGCAAGTAAGAATAAATATTGGAACTCCTCCTTATGTTTGTCAGCTTAGAAATAAGTCTCTGTTGTTGAAATGACAACTGACTACATCTCCTCCTAGTCCAGGTAGCATGGTATTTATCACATCCTTCATGATGCTAACTACAATACTAATGTTTCATAGAATTTCTCAAGTCCAGGATTTGACTGAAAGTCAAACCACTGACATTATATGTCAAAATCTTGGCTGGATGAGATATTTTTACAGCACAAAGACACTTAGGATTGATCCAGCAAAGATTGGCAACGTTGTTTGCCTCACCCAGAGACTGGTAATCTTGATTTCCTAGCAGACTGTGGTGATACCAGTTCTGCTACCAACTCTGCACTTCTCTTTCAACTACAAAGGCTGCTCTCCTTGCTGTCTCTAGTGGCTACTTCTATTGATTTTCTAGTGATGACCACTCCCAGGTGGAAGATGATTCACATCTCTTAGATCTGAATTCTGTGGAAACACACAACTCTGTGTGGTCAAGATCTGAAAGGGTAATGCTGAGGTTCAGAGTGTTTGGTTCATCTCTGTGACTGCTCTGAATCCTGCATTTCATATGAGACCTGAGATAAATTCAGAGGAAGTCTGTTCTGCTGCTGGTTCTCACAAACCAGCAGTAAATGTCAACATACAGCCAATGTTTGCTGTTTTCAGTGGAAATGCTAAAATCTTCTTGGTCAGCCTGTGATCACAGTGCTTCTCAGTGCTGTATTCCCTGCCATTCCCTCTGCAGCCAAAAATGGCAACACCATGGCAAAAATGGATCTCACATGAGCTATCCCACGGCATTTCTGGCTGAGTGGGAAACAGAAACAAAATTCAGTCCCTGGTCCCCTTCTACCTGGCAAGTCTTCAGAAAGGATTAGCCACAGGTTTGGAGGTGAATTGAGCTACCCCTTTTGTGCCTTGTCCTGCCACTCACTAAAGCAAAATTCTTGGGTTTAATTCAGTATCCTTCTGCAGAAGTCCCTTCTGGAATGTCAGGCTCATAATCTCTAAGTTCAGTGACAGCATTTGTGATGCAACAGTATCCTGAACCTTTTGTGCAACTCAGCATGTAGGGTTTAACGGAGCTCTTCCACAGAAGAAGCCAAGGGAACTACTCAGCTCCAGGGAGCTTCCAGTACATGAGAGGCACTGGAGAGTATTAGAGCAAAAACACAGGGAAAAAAATATCCATCTATAAATATGTCCTGAGCTACCTGCTCCACGGAAAGGATGTTAATATCAACTTTCTGCATCCCTAAAAGGAGTAAGAGGAAGGCATCCTGGTTTGAGAGCACTTGTGTGCCCTGAACATTGACAACACCACACAAAGATGCTAAAACATCCCAAAGGGAAAATTGTGGACTGGGGGCTTATGACTTTTATGATGGCAAAGTGTGGTAAATTAGCACCATCTGAAGTCATGGAGGGTAGAATGGGTTCATGGGTAGCCACAACATGTTTAGAATACAATTCATAGCTTAAGGAGCAGAATGAGTTGCACAAGTGAGCATAAAGATACCATCTACAACACTTACAGAGCTATCTACCCATCTATAAATATTTATAGATGTACATATAATGCTGCTAACAATAAAAATTTAATCTAATGCTCTTCCTTTGTGTAAGTCTATGTAAACATGCACAAAGACTAAATATATGTATTTATGCAGTATTTTTTGATTTTGTTTTAAAGCAACTTCTTGTTAATGCATTTGAACAGTCCCAGGGTGTCTTTAGGCTGGAGACAAGAGGATTGCGTGACAATAACAAACATCAAACTACTGTTATTTAAAAAAAAAAAAAAGTTGGTTAAAAGTAATTTCAAAGCCATCATATTTCTAATTAAGCCTGAGAGTGATGCATCACAAAAGGAGCGGGAGAAACTTTAATTTCATATTCCAAACTAGTTAGTCCTATTTGTTTGCTTTGAATCGCTCATTTCAATAAGGTGAAAACTTGTGTTAATCCTCCATTCATCAGTTGCCTGGGTGCGTGTGAAATGAGTCATGTGGACAAAATAAACCACTGCTAGCTGCAATATTCCATTGTCCCTTAAGCTTCTTCAAGGGGCCTCTTCACAGGTACCAAAAAGCCACTCTAGACACTTCACATATTTCTGAAGATCCTCCCTTCTTTCACATCCCGCATTACTCACCCATTGAAGAATAGCAGAGAACAGGCAGAAAATGAAGGGAAGGCTGAAGCAGGCCAAACTCATTTTCTACACAGAGAGAGATAATTGGCACTGCAGTAATTTTGGAGAACTGAATTAAATGAATAAATCGTGACATGGGAAAAACTGAAAAGGACAACAGTTTCCTGGCTTGCACATAATGGTTACTTTGGACGGCATTTTTTCCTGGAGACCAATTGATAAAACAGGACAAAAATGTTTTTCCCATTAATTGCTTTCAAACATTGTCCTGCTAAATGCCCAATTAAAAGGTAGAAGTGTGAGCTCCTTTTTTTGCTTATAATGACCACATATTGGGGGGAAAAAATCAGTAGCAATGTCCTAGCATTTTCTTTTGTGGATGGGGAATAAAAAGATCAATGGAAAAAGGTTCTTAGCTTACCTTAAACTAAAACACCAGCCTCAAAGCCTGCAGACCCGAGTTGGGGGGAGGATGGAGTGGTGGGTAGTGGGGCACATACAGTATCACTGAAACTGCTATTTACATAAAAAAACTGTAACTTCATAAAATACTTAAGTTAATAAAATGCCAACTGATACTCTAAATGAGGTCATTTCATGTCCAAGAATGAAACAGTTATGTTTAAAAATCCTCACACCAAAGTTTTCCCTCACCTGATTTAAAAAAAAAACAAAACACTTGTTCGAAAGACATGGTTCTCTGATAGTTAAAAAAACTCTAATCAACCAAACACAAGGAACTGGAGTCAAAGTTATCTCTGAGATAGCTCCACTGAATTAAAAGGAGGTTAATTCATCACCTTTCTATTAATTATACTACTTGAACTCTTAGAGGGCTGTCACTGCCAGTCAATACTATAAACATTATTTTTCCCAGTACTATGTTTACCAGCAGTTTAACTGGCAGGAAGAAATTACTTTCTTCTAGATGAGACCAACCTAAATTTAGTGAAATCATTGGAAAAGGAGCATCCTCATAACAAAGTAGCTTTTATCTGTCCATTCATCTTACCTGTATATCAGTCCTACCTATATGTTTCATGGGGCTTTACAATCTCTTGCAGACCATCATACACACTTAACACTAGCCTTAAATTGAAAGATTAAATGGTTGTACAGCCTAGTTATAAAACACCTAATATACCCTTGCACCAATAGTAAAATACAGGGAAGTAGTAATGATTGGGGTTCTGTTTGAGTGAATTTAGTGACAAATCCTATCCTATACAAAAACAGTCTCCAATTTTCAAGCTACCAATAACTCTCTACAACAGAAGATAAAAGAAGCAGTGCTCCAAAATGAAGCATCACTGCTGGGCAGGGAGAACATTTACCTTCAGCTGTGCACTGGATCTACTCACAACAGATAAACTGTTGACAATGATCATCAAATCCATTCATGCTCTTGCAGGCAAGGTCATACACATGCTGCATCTGGATGGACTGGTCATGTGGTCCTGACCAGGGGCAACAAAAGATTCATCAGTAGCAATTTTATAGCTATTTTTATGCCAAAAGAGGTAAATTTTCTGAAGACAGTCTGATTACAGTGATCTTCCCATGTATTTTTTTTTTCTCAGCAGTCTATGGAAATTTTCTGCCTTTGTCACAGAAAAGAGAGTGGTCCCTCTGGGGCAGTAGATTTCTCTTCAACCTGGTTGCCAGAGGCACTGATTAAGTGAAGTGCTTAAGCACCTGAGTGACTATAAACACATGAGCCATTGCACCCAGTTAGTTCAAGTCAGTCAAGTGCAGAAAAAGACCTTGCTAAGAGAAAGTCACTGTGCAGAGCTATCTATTAACAGGAATACAAGGCAAAAAAAAATACAGTAAGGCTAATTTACACTTTTTTTGGCACTCTTTAGGGGGATTTAAAGAGCTCCTTGAAAAAGACATTGGTCACAAATTTTAAACTATTAGTTGAGTTTTACAGAATAATTCTTCTTTGTTTTAAGACATGACAATTTATAAACATCCCTGTAAACGTTTTGCTCCCATAAAGCCCTGTGTTTTCATTTCAAAAGTCAGACATCATTCTCATGCACATAAAGGAATGCAAGTAAGATGGCTAAATATTGGAGAAAGCAGACCAAAAGAAAGCTGGGCAAAGAGTGTTTTTTTTAAAATTAGGCACAATTTTTGTGTTACCTTGCAGTACAGTGCATCTTTCCTGGATCAGGGAGTGAGGAAGTGCCACAATAGTTGCATCCTGCAGTAATGTCCTTTCCTGCAAATGGAAAGCATATTAAACAATTAATTTTCTCTGTCTCCCCTCCTTACTGCTCTGAAGTAAAGACCTCGAGTTTTACTCTTCCAAGAAAGTTCCAAAGCTCAAATATACATTCAAGCCATTGATATCTTCATGTTGAGCCTGTATAAAATATATTAGTGCTACAGATATCAGTGGGTCTGCTCTGAAATGTACCTGCTAGAGATTTGGTTCTAATATTTTTAGTGGTAATATTGATTATTGATATTTCTACCAAAAAAACAGGTAATTTTTACTGCTTGGGTCTTGTGGGAGATGATCTGCATTAAAAAAATAATGATATTTTCTATTTTTGAAACATAGTAAAGACACTAATCTAAATTTTTCAATACACAGTTTGCAACAACTGCACTTTGCCCTCAAAGCACCTTTGGAAGGCTGTAAATGAGTGGGTACCTCTTTTAAAGAAAAATCTATTAAGTATGAAATGAGTAAAAGTTCAGTAACAACTTATCCTTAAAATCTCTCATGTCATCAGATCCATTACACATTAATGATTCCTCCAGACAGAACTGAAGAAGGAAGAAAGCTGAAGTTACATGTACACTGTACATCAATAATAATAATCATAGTAGATACTAAAATTATTGCATGTCTTTAACAGTATCTTGGTGGATATTATAGTTTCTATGGGAATATAAAGTAGATAATTTGTGTCCTTCAAGCAATTTATACAAAGCTGTTACTTTCAATGGAATTAGTGAAGGTAGTATGTTATCATCAGTCACCATCGATCACAACTTATGTTAAAATTGATTAAAGTATTACTTATCCTAAGTACTGTTGACCTATTTTCTTTCTAGGAACCATGCAATGATACAGGATGAAAATTTGGACCTCAGGACAACAGTGTAGGAGCTGGTTGTTTACAGAAGAGTAACTTCCAGAAAGTTCAGGAACTATTCATAGGGTACAATTTCAAAAGAAGACTAGAGAGTGGACATTTTTATTTCCATTCTCCAGATTCTTCTCTTCCTTCTTCTCCTCTTTTCTGTGCTCTTCTGTTTCCTGCTGTCTCTCTCCCTCTTCATGACTGCAAGTCATAACTGGGCCTTTGCTTTTTAATGGATGCTTCTCTTGTCTCTTTCAGAAAAGGTCTTGGATGACCAGGGTTCATAATCACAGAGGGCCACCAAAATGAAGGAACACCACAACTGAATCTGGCTGTAAATATTTTATCATCTGTATCTTGATCAACTCCATTACTTGTTCACACCAAATCTCAGACACCAGGTAGTTTCTGAATGGACAGAAAGTGTGGTCTGATCTTCTCTTATCTCAAAGCAGGGTCCAGAAGCATAGCCATACAAAAATTTGCTGTGGGTAATATTTTGGAAGGGGATACTCAAGAAATTTTATTTAGAAAAAATTTGCGTTTATTCAAAATAAAAAGAAATGGAAGGGAAGATGGGATACTATAATTTCCAGTCTACTCTTACAGTCCTGAAGTCAAGCTTTTTAATATTCCTTAGGCTGTTGATTTCTGTATTTTTGTCAGAACAGACATAACATTGAGGCTTGAATGCTGGGCCAGGATTTCTGGCAGGGATCATCCCTTACACACCGTGATTCATGGAGTTTGCAAGTTAGCACAGCCCCTTCACAGACTCCTGGCATAGAGATGGAAGGACTGTGTGCCTTCCAATCACTTGAGATTCCAGAGGAGTTCCAAGTACAATGTGGGCTAAACTCAGAAAATCTGAGAACTTTTTCCTGAGGAATGCTTTAAAAAAATAGTGCTTTATCTCATCTCTTGTGATCCTCATGATCATCTCTGTTGGAATTCACAGGGCCTTTCCTAGGAAGAATCCGTGGTCCTGCTCAGATTAGTTTTCATTACTGAGATCTAATTTTGGTATGTGAAGCATGCACAAGCAAAAGGTGATTACTCCCCTGGGTTCTCTACTGGTGAGGCTGTACTTGAAAAGCTGTCTCCAGATTGAGACCCCTCAAAACAACAAGCTGGATGCTGACAAACTGCAGTGAGAATCACCAGATTGGATTGGAGGCTGAAACTGGTGGGCAAATGAGATTGAAGCTCATTTAGCCTGCCAAAGAGAAAACTAAGAGTGGAACTAATTGTTTCAATTATCTGATGAGAGGTTATGGAGAAGATGGAGCCAAACTCCTCAGAGCTACACAGCAAAATAAGAACATGCAACAAATGCAAGGTGCAGCAAGAAGAAACACTGCATGAATACAGGGAATTCTGCATTGAACTTCTTCAGAGGTGTTCCTGAGCAATCAGCTCTGATGATAGACTTGCTGTGAAAGGGAAATTAGATAAGATGTCCTCCAAGGTCCTTTTCAGCCTTGATTATTCCACTCTATTTCAGCTAAAATTTGCTTGGGGTTGTGTAGGCTCTTATGGAAAAAAAAAATGGAGGATTATATCCATTGCTTTCCTCAGCACAACCTTGTCCTTATTAGACAGAGTAACTTCTCTGGCTTGGTGGCACACTCCCGTTCAGAAATTCACTTTTTTTGGTGTCCAAGTTCAGGCCAGGTCTTAGGGTCTGTTAAACCTAAAACTGTGGTGATCTCTTTGTCTCATGACTTGCATAGGATGTCTGAGAACATGCCCACTCTCTTTCATAAAATCCTAGGGATCCTTGAGTGAATTTCAGTTGCCATTTTTATTTCATTCCCCATTCTCCTATACGGGCTAGGAGACAAAGTCTTCTCAGCTTCTCTTATCAGCATGAGGTAGTTCATTAAATTCCATAAATTACATCCTCTGGTTTTTTAGACATATCTATCACAACACAAAATAAAATTACCTGGATAAGGAACACTTTTTGGTGAGACTGAAAATGTTGTTCACAGTGAAAATATTAATGTGAAAATTGGGATCCCAGACCTGTCCCATTGCATCCAGAGATTGCCACATGCTCTCTAAAACATTTAAACCAGGCCAGAAATAAAACCTGCTTGGCTTATCAGAAGGAAAGGAAAATGTCTTTTTATATTAACTGCTAGAAAATTATTCTCTACCTCTTCTGTCAACGAGTAAGAGGGTTTTTGAAGTAAAATACTGGTAAGTTTATGCCTTGCCAATGCACCAGTCAAAGAAGTAGAATAGAATAAAATCTGATTCTGGTGAATATGAGGAAAAGATTAGATTTTATAGGTGGAATCCTTGTACATTCAATGGCTAGCAATCCTGAAAAAATATCCTAGAGTATTGTACCAGGCACCTTAAAATTATATTACTTTAAATTATTAATTTGCCTTAGCTCTAATTCTAGAAATTAATCAGAATATTTAAAGTGAATTTTTAAAATCAATTGAAACTTTTACTCTGCCTTAGAGCTGATCAGTAATTTTCCCTGACTGTCTCAAATTTTGCCATATTAGTCTATGCACAGCCAAGCTTTTACAGCAGCTCAGTGAGCCCTTCCTAGTAGCTGAACAAGCCCAATGCCATTAAAGGACAGCAGTCACAAAGCTGATTTCTTATGTTAAATGTTCTTATCCTTTTTTTTTTTTGGTGAAATACTTTGTAAAGATCTATTAATCTGTACCTTGGAAGGGAGTTTATGTAACAGACATTTTGATGAGACAGATATAATGCATTATGCTCTCAATAACTGCATAAAGACATATCTTTAAAATACAGATGCAGATATTGCCAGTGTCTTCCAAACTTGACTCAAAATTTCCAATACTGTCTACAAAATCCTTCCATATATACTTCAGCTTCTGTTTTTACTTGCCATGGCTCAGTTTTTGTGGCCTGAAGTTCACTTCTGTGTCTATTTTGCCATAAAAGTGCATGAAAAAAAATCTACTGGAGTACAATGAATTGTTGCATGGTGAGACAGTAATGTAAAATCACATACATTTTCAGATGCACTGCAAGGACATATATATATATATACATATATATTCCTTTTTCTCTTTGGCTTTCTTCACCTGTCAACTCAATGAGTCCTTGTTGGTTTGACAGGCTACCCAAAAGCTGCCAAACAGGCAAGAAAGTCTGCCTGGGTACCTGGCAGACATCATCATGTGTAGGTTTTGTAGAGCAGGTTGGACAAACATCTGACAAGAATGACGCAGGTAGACATGATCCTGCCTTAGGGCAGGGAGCTGGACTAAATTGCCTCTTGTGGTCCTCCCTTTTAGCCTCTTATTTAATGATTTCACTGCCTTGAGGAAAGGTGACACACTGGGTCTGATCTTTTTGCCTGGGATGTCCAAAAAACTTTAGTTGGTTACATGTGGCTACATAACATCATACCTTTCTGGCCACCACTTCTTTATTCCTCCATCTTTCTTTTATCCAGGGGCGATACACAAGCTCACACACTTCCTCAGATTTTTTTTTATTAAATTGTTATTAAACCATGCAAACTGAAAGCATAATGAAACAATATGGATATCAGCATCTGAAAATAGCCTTTGGCATTCCCCCATCCTTGCAGTCTGTACTTTCCCCACTGGAATTTGCTGTCAGGAAGACTATTTGCATTGAGGATTTTGACACATTCTGTAATCTGCAGTGTCGTGTAGGTGTTGCAGCATTTGTGAAGTTTCCTGGCTGGTTCTTACAGTTTGTTTCACAGAGCCAGAGGTTTGTATCCTGAAATACTGGGAGACAGAAGGCTGCAATTGGGTGAAGGTAATGTTTTTGTCAGGGGGACTCTGTAAATGCTGCTTCTGCCCTCTTTTGGAAGAATTCATGAAGCTCCAATGCCTAGAGTTCTCTTGGTGCTCAGTGCTGGCAGCAGTATCTCAAGTTTGAGACTGCAGGAACACCTCTCCCCCATCTCTTTATGATCCCCAGCACCATTATCACAGACATCAGGGGCCACAGTGGGTTTTTACTTACACTGGATTTCTCATTGAGTTAAGCTACTGCTAGTACAGACCACGAAATGGCATTTTACATGAGACCACACTGCAAGCAGGCAGAAGAGAAAATAATAATTTTTTAAATTTTTTTTTAAAGCTAGAATAACACCTAAAATATATCATCTTTATTTCAGTTTGTGAAGTACCTATTCATTGTCCTGCCAGCAAGAAGGATCCCACATCACACTATTTTCTGACCAACATTTTCTGTCTACCTGGTCTGCAGTCTGCTCTCCTTCAAACACATGGTTATGAATATGCAGCTCTCACAGCTGGTATCTGGACACTTTTTCTGGGACTGGGTTGTTCTGTCATCTCCCTTTTTCTTTAAAATAACTACAGCCCAAAGAGAAAAAAAAAAGAAATTTACACATACAAACATTGCACTACAATCAAGTGCTTCAGATTAAAGTCATAAAAGCCCACATTTACATCCTGTCCTGAAGGGAAATCTATGTTTCCTTTTTAAGAAACAAATTCATTTGCACAAGAAAGGTTTATTCTGTTCTTTAAGGCTTGATCCAACTCTTAAGTATGTAACTATCATTGTGTTCAGCTATCCTTAGCTTCAGAGCATGGCCATTTTTTAAATGTATGTATTTACTGCTATACTTGAATCCTGAAATATGTCCAATTGACATCTGGTAAATGCTAAAACAGAAATAGAACAGGACAAGAGGACAGACTTTAACTGTGACACAGCTCCCAATTGCAACATTTCACTTACTGTCTGTGTAGAGCAGCTACTGTGTGTTTATCCCTCTCCATTTCCCTCTATTTTGTTTTGTGATCACCAGAGAGCTCACGTCTGTTTCTGGTTTGATATTTGTAAGTGTTTGCAAAGTGCTTTTTAAGAACAATTTAAAGCCTACAAGTTCACCCCCACTTGCTCCCTCTAAGTATTCACCAGGCACTCTTCAAGCTGAATTGGACGGGTAATCTAAGACATGCAGCATTATTTCTGCTCCTTGGCAAGACAATTTCCATTATTTAAAAAGAGGTAATAAAAAATTATTATCAAGTGACACGCCTTGCCTAACACTAGTAAATATTCATTCCTGGCTCGTGTCCATGAATCCTACAGAATATACAGTGATTTCATGATCATGTGAGCAACCATCTGAAGATTCTCTAATACCCTGGATCACAAGGAGCAGAGGAGTGAAGTGATTATATTTATGTGCTTTTTTTTTATTATTCCATTTGTCAACAAGCAGTGCTTTTTAAAGTGCAATAAAAAGATACACAGATGCTCTGTATGCTTATTTTTTGTATTCCCTCACATTCTAAAGAGCTCACTGGAAAGGCACCTGCATAAAACAATAACACAAAGAATGGTCAATAACGACTGAAAATAGTGTTAGTACAGGTGTTGTATGAATATCTTTGATCTTGAAAGCCCTGCTTCTTTTAAAAGCTTTAGGAAGAATGAATGTGTTTAAGTCAAAGAAAGAGCCTACGAGTATTGTTTTCTAAAGTAGACAGGAAGAAAAATCACTGACTTTACTCAAATACCTGCTACAGTACAGCAAGAATAAAGGCTGAAAAGGAGCTAAGGCTTTTTATACATATAAAGAAATATGAGTGGATTAATTCAGCCAGCAATGCCTCACCGATGGCAAAAAGTGTCATACATTATTCATAATCCTCTGATGAGCTACTTCTAAGCAGCCTCAGAAATGTATTTTCTAGCATAAACCTGATATAGATACCCTTCCCTCAGTTCATATCTGTTAATTTTCTAGTAGTTTGCATAGGAGGACAGCAAATATGATGGCACTTCAAAATGCTGACTATGTTCCTGAGGTTGTAGTTAGATCCTCAGTGCACATTTGCAAAGATCTCTGCTCTGAGGAGCGCACTGACAGCACCTACCTGTCCTTAGTTCCTGCAATAAGACAATACAGGTGCAAAAATACCTGCCTGGCTTGTAAAAAATGAGGCAGGTTGAATAAAAGAGAACACAGCCTCAAACATTAGAAGGCCACTCGATGAGCCAAGCTGTAGGAAAAGACCTGTTTTATATAAGTTGAGTCTATGGTAAGAGCCTGAAATCAAGCATCCAAGCACTCAAGGCAGTTCACCTGTCTGTTTCCCCATTTTGAGATGTTTAGTGCAGTGTTTTTACTGGTAACAGCCATGAGGACATCATGTGGCCACTCATTGCACGAGTATGGCCACACAACACAAGGGGGTTACTTGTATCCTGTCAATTTTTACACCCACACTACCACTGTTCTTCCATTACTTCAGCCTTACAAGTAGAGGAAAATGTAAGAAGTTAAAAGAGACCAATATTGCAACCAGTCAAGGGTTAGGCCCTAGGGGCTCAGGAATAACCTGTAGCTCCACAACATGTCATATCAGAAGGTTCATTTGAAGACGGAAGTTACTATCACTCTTGAGGAATGAACTCGGCTTCATTCTTGCATCTCTTGACAGAAGCCTTGGCCAGAGAATAAAGGCAGAGGCCTTTTCCTGAGATATTTGATCCCTGATTTTAGTAGCTGAGATCAGGGACTGAACCCAGAACTCAGTCTAGTGAGCTGAGAAGGTTTTTTATTCACTTTAGACAGATTCCCTAAAAAAAAAAAAGCAGATAAAATGGCTGCCTTTCCTGAGTCTTTCCTGTAATCAAAGACACAATAAGGACCTCATACATAAAGTTGTTAAAAATCTGGACTTCTCATGAGAAGGCACAATAAAGAAATAAATTACATTGGTCGAGTTCTGGAGTCCTCAACATCAGAAAGGACATTGAGCTGTTGGGTGGGTCCAGAGGAGGCCACAAAGAAGATCAAAGGGCTGGAGCAACTGCCCTATGAAGACAGGCTGAAGGAATTGGGGCTGTTCAGCCTGGAGAAGAGAAGGCTCAGGGGGGACCT
>VZTY01003341.1:135603-157247 GCA_013400935.1 Turnix velox
TTGGAACTCGTTGATCTTTAAGGTCCCTTCCTACCTGAACTATTCTATGATTCCATGGTTAAAATCCAGCTCAAGTCCAGAATGATGGTCAGGGCTTCAGGGGAGAGCCAACACTATCAAGCAGAAATAATGTTTATTAGAAAAAAAAGGAATAAGTAACTGATCTGAATCACAGCCATTGCAGAGCAGTGAGATGTGCACTGTCCCTGTACTGAGCCTGTCAGCAAATTTCAGAGTGATATTGCTGGAAACACAACCAAACTGGCATCCCAATTTTCATCTGAAACCAGCCACTACTGACACAATTTGGCTCAGGAGTGAAAGAGAGGAGGTGGGTGTTGAAACATCAGCAGTGATTCAGCAGCCTGTGGAGCTGCCTCCTAAAGATGCCTTTCAACAAGCCAATAGTACAGAGATGATCTCATATAAATTCATTTACTGTTATGATTTTATTAGTGTTACTCATAAAGGGTGAAGTTACAGGTACAACACAGCTCTGAATAAAGTTCTGCATTTTCAAACAGAGACAATAACACAAAGAAAGAGAAGGAAGCACTTTGTATCTGTGACATCTGTTTCAGAAGGAAAGGCAGGTTGAAAAACAAGAAATCAATTAGTTAAGATTTAACGTTAACTGGAACTTTCATCTAATTGCTTTTGTTAGCTTCAGAGCTGACATTTAAAACCTGCAGTTTTAAACTCAGCAGTTCAAGGAACTCTGCTGTAAGTTTCCCTTAGAAGAGATATTGCTTTTTAGGATCTCAATAGTAACCCTGCTCCATTGTCACACTAATCCCCAACAATGAGATCCTCAGCCTCAATAGCAGGAGAAAGGTTTTACAATACTAAATTTTCACAAAACCCAAGTGGCTAAAAGCTACCGTAGCTCCACATTCCCTGAGGTGTCTTGTGAAAACATTCAGAAGCTTAGCACGGTACTTAGCCGGGGTTTTTTTAAGTTTTGTCTACTCAGCCCATGTCTGCATTAAAAAAAACATTCAGCATTTCGGGATTACACGAGCAACAATTAAAGTAAAGCCTAAAAGCTGACCTCTCTTCAAAACCTTGAGCTATTGCTGTGCAGGAAACTATTTTATACTTAGGTGCCAATCTTTGCATAAGCCCTAAGCTTCCCATAAGCAAACAAAGACTAAAGAAACATTCGTCTCCACCAAACACCAGTGGCAAACATAAACATAGGGGGGGTTTTGTGTATCTGGTGAAAAGATGGTTTGGGAAGGGAACCATAATTCACTCTAATTGCCAGATCTGACTTCTGCTCTTTCAGAACAAAAAGATAAATCTGAAGCTTCACAATCTCTTTGGTCAACTCACCTCCATCACGCATCAGACACTCTCATTTTCACATAGTCTCATGATAAGTTTGACTTGAAAGCCCCCTTTAATGTCCTGGAGGAGAAAAGCAAAGTGAAGAAATATCTCTGACACCCTAATGCTAGGCCTCTTAAAGCAAATGGTATGACAAATGAAGCTGAAAATAAATCTTGGTCCATCCCCATTTCAAATCCCACCTTTGAATAAAACAAACCAATTTTTCTACAAAGCTGTTGCCAAGCATTTTGGTAAAACAGCCTTTTAACAACAAGATGTGAAGCTCATAGGAAAATATTTTGAGGTATGAAGGTTGGTGATAGAGTTTGCTGGTCACAGATGTCACTGCTGGTTTGCTATGAACTGGACTGTGTTCTTCAAAAGGGGATGATACTAGGAAGGGAGGAATAAACTGCAACACACTTTAGGTCAACAGTGATCACCAACATAATTTAAAGTGATCTGAAAATGACACCAAAGTCAGATAGAATTTTAAAATTAGACTCTAATATCTCATTCTTCTGTTAGCAATAAAGACAGAAGAATTTCATTTCAACATTTTATAATTGGGTAATTTTTCTTACTCATCTTGGAACATTTTCTGATGCTGATAGTTGAAGAATCAGTCATTCACAGAGATTGAGTTAGACACTGTTAACCCAGGGAAGGAAGCTCCCATCATGGGGCACGTCCTGTCCAGGAGGTGGATCCACAGCTGTTCTTATACCTCACAGAAGAACCTCTGTGGAGTCAACTTCCCAAAATGACCAATCACTGTATGTTGTGAGGTTGCATAATGTCATACACTGACCTAAATCCTAAAACACAGAAGCTGTGAAAACCAGCAGAATAAAGAAAAAACAAGGGATAAAATCCACTGCATCCCAACCTAGTTCTAACTTAACCTGACTGAAGAAGGAAGAGACAGATCAGAGAAAACTATCAGAAATTATATTTAAACTTATCTACTCCATAGAAAATAAAATATTGAGAAGAATGAAGTAGATTTAGACATGATGTTAATGGTATTTAAACTTATCTACTTCATAGAAAAAAAATATTGAGAAGAATGAAGTAGATTTAGACATGATGTTATTTTTGTGTGATGAGTAGTCCAGGATTACAGGCAAGGTGCCTTTACAGTCAACAAACTATCACTGGTGGACTGTTTGAGGGAAAGTTGCTTTACCAAGTCATGGAGGAACAATAAATAGCATTTACACAGCACTTTAAGTTGGCAAAGCTCTTGTAGGAATAGTATTTTAAATGAAAGAGGCAAAATATTTTAAAGAAACACTCTGTAATGGAAATATTGTCCAAAATCAAAGACTTTTCTATAGGAAAACTAAGACATCCCTAAAACTGAAGCAGACTGTCTGGGAAAACATCACATTTTGCTTCAGTTTTCTGATGCTTGCCTCCCATACTTTTGTTGCACATTGTTTTAGGTCATATCCATCAAGATGTCAGGCTAGAAAAGATATTAAAAGCAACCACTTAGAGGTATGAAGCCACACTGGCCAGTGTAGGGAAACACAGCCCCTACATGCTACATTTAGCACATTTAGCCTGGGCACACAGTAGTAATTCTTCTGTGTAGCACTCACTGCAAATACCTGAGCTGGAGGATGAACAAGTGGGCAAAGCTGCCACAGGAATGTCTCCCAAGGCTATAGGCTGCTGAGGACTCTCCAGGCTGTTTCAATACATGAGCAAAACACAGACATGACCTCATCCAGCTGTAAGATAGACAGGGCTCTGCTGCCTCCTCAGCTTCACCCTCAGGTAGGTTATCAGCCCCATGTACTCTCAAGGGATGGAGAGACACAGGTATGGACAATTGCCTATTGCAGCAGAGGTAGGTGAGACAAAGAGACATGGACCCAGACCTCTTCCTTCACACTGCTGAGATCAAAGTTTATAGCACAACTTAACACCTACTCCTCTGAGGAATACTCACAAACTGACTTAAGCTTACGTGGCTTTGGAAACATTACCACAAAAAAATATAAGCTTTTTTCTTCTTTTCTAAAAAATTCTCCTCCAATTAGGGAAGACAGAATTCTTTAATGATGAGATGCTCCTACAATTCTCATGAAAAATTACTAAAATGAAGACTATATTTTGTTTTCTGTGTTTTGTTCTCTCCAGCTCACTCATAATAAATGCTTGTCTTCTATCAGAACATCTCTGCCACAAACTAAATCAATGCTCAACTTTCCTGAGATTTCTTCCCTAAACCATCTCACACTTTAGTTACAACACAGTTTGATGTGACCATCTGCTGCACTCAAATCCATGGACAAGAAAAGAAGGAGAAAGGATGTTCCCTGTGTCTGTCCTCTCTCCAGAAGAATCACCAGTAAGAGATTTGTTTCTGTCCAAACAGTTTTCTGGGGTCCCACTATTCTTCTTGCACAAAGACTAGGAGGTACAGGAGAAGGTAGAGCTCTGGAGGCTCTACTTCTCCTGGAGTTTCAGAGCAAAGATAATGTTTACTATATATTAAATAAATTACTTATGCTTATGTCTATAGTAAATGCTTCAGAATTAAAGATGTGATACAAACATTTAAAAAAAATTAATCAAAAAAAGACTATCTTTCCCAAATGTGTTAAAGCATATTGAAGGAGTCTGGCAAATCTAGCAAACAGATAACTAAGGGGCCAACAGGATATCAGCATCTTTCTCTGACAAGTGAAGAAGTGTAAAGGTAGGCAGAAAATGTGAGAAAAGCAAGAGGAACAAAGAGAAAACACTGAAATGAAAGAGATGACAGAGGATGCAAATAAGAACATTTCCTTCCTCCCACTCTCCCTTCCAGAGAAACAGCCTCTCATTTTTTTACAAGAAAGCTACAAGAATGAGAAGCCATCCTTTGAAAATGAAATAGAATATTCTTTTGCTGCTCTATTGCCCTTCACAAATCTAATCTGATAAAGGCTTGAGCACCAAAAAATGTGGGTGCTGACATTTTATAGCCAGTCAGATGGAGATTTTTAATGAACTCATATGCAAGTAGACTGCAATTCCACACATGCTAAATCTAATCCTAGGGGCAAGGTCCCTGGGCTCTTGGTATTTTCACACAATCTGCAAGCTGAAATGAAACAGAGAGGCAGGGTGGTATCCACTGACATATTAACTCTGTGTGTTATCATCTAAGCATATGCCCATGCTCTTCATAATGGAGGACTCTCCTAAGAAGACAGAGGCCAAGTGGCTGCACTTGCACCTTTGGTTTAGAAAATTAAAAGTACATCATCAGTTACCTGCTGCATTCAGGACTCATCTTGGAGACTACAACTTTACAGATTACATCCTATTTGATGTCCATCTGCATATTTACACACATACAGCTGTTTACAAACATTCATTCCTTTATGATAGCAGAGATTCCATATTTCCTGGCTGTGTGGCATAGCATCTCTATGAAAAAGGTCAGAAACCTTCCTTCTCTCCCACTTTACTCTTCTGTGGCTAAGTTGCACAATATACTAACACAGAAAGTGCCATATAATATAGAGACTGAAGAGTTGCCTCAAGTCTGGTCAGGTTGGAGATGTAAGAATTGGTATTTGTCTACAGCCATGTTTGTCAAAGTCCCCTTATGGCACCATCCATCTCAGATAACTTGAGATATTTAAACATAGTCATCTAGTTCAAATTAGCCAGCTTTTTGAACAATGAAGAACACAGCTAGGATTAACAACACAGTTCCAACTGGGGCTCAAACACTGACCATCAACTTAAAACTGAGAAATGCTTTCATACAGTGATCTTTTCTGGGATAATCCACATAGAGTTATATAATTATTTTTGTTGAATGATCATGATCCTCTTATGCAAAACAGCATCTTCAACCCATATAGTCCTCAAAATTATAAATACTGGATGTCATTGCTAAAGGAGTAATCAGCAAAAGAAGATGATGCAGTCAACTTAGAAGCATTGGCTCTTGACTGAAATGTTGTGGAGCTTGTTCAGTTTTCCAACTAATTTTTTTTACCAAATGAGTGTACAAGTTGGAAAGAAAACGAAACAAAGAAATAAAATCAGGAAGAAAGACTCCAGTTGTGTTTTCCTTAGAGTAAGTTCTAAGTTGCTTGTGTCATCCTTTTGAATGCAGGTAGCAAAATATCAGATATCTCCACTTCATAAACATTAAAGACATTTGATTTGAGCTGAAAACAAAACCCAGTGACACACATCTCTGGCCTGTAGGAATTCCAGAGTCTTGAGGTTAGGAGTAGGGGGCAAGGGCAATGTGGGGGTAGATGCAGAAAGCAGGGGTCTATGATGGAAAACATTGCAGCTCTACAGTATTTGGAAGCTTTCTTACACAATGACTACAGTATTATTTTTTAATAAACAGTTAAAAAAGAATGAGTATATGTATAGAACAGGTAATTAATTAAAATTCTTAGCTGCACAGTGAAACACATATAGCAGCACATTGCCAACTACAGACAAAAGTAAGGCTGTACAAGTCTGAACATGCACCTATTTATTAATTCTTATTTAAAACACAGGAGTAAGTGTGGGATCTGATTAAATATTTAGGGTATTTAAACGTGCCACAGCTGACAGAAAGCATTATTATTTATTTTTTTCTAGTGGCACCAGCTTATTTTCTTTTGCTTTTTTCTTTCTGTTCTTTCAAAAAAAAAATAATAAAAAGACAAGAAAGACAAGGTAAATTATTCGAACAGGACCTGAGTGCAACATAGACTTTTCAGGCCTCTGGTTTCAGCATGGGTTTTTCTAAAAGAGGTGTGGCTGATAAATTGAATAACTTCTTGTTTTACTGGATTTTAATCCATAGAATTTCCTTTGCATTTCTAAGGCACAAGCATTTGCGTATAATATGACATTGTACCACATAATTGGACTTAAGTACGATTTCAACCCAAACTATTCTTTTGAAGTGGATATCCTGGTAGTGTTTCTGACAAAGCCCTAAAAAGGACATTGTATTATAAATTCTTTGAAATATAGAGGTCTTCCCAACCCCCATTCTTCCTTCAAGCAATCATATCTGTTAATGCTATTTCTAACAGACCTCAGCCTTGATCTCTCCTTGCCATAAGGTAATAGTCCCACCAGTACCATTTTTGTAAGTCTTTTTACAACCTTCTTTGCACAGCACATTATTCCCTTTACATGGCACAACCTCCCAACACAGGCACACTCTTCCAGACAGCTGTCCATTCACTACTGACCTATTTTGCATGCCAAGGAGTGAGCTGACCACTACTAAAAACTGATTTTTACCACCTTCACCTCTCACCAAGCTTCTGTCCCTTGTCTGCCCTGGGCTTTGTGAGCTCCAGCCAGCATGTCACCCCCTCTTTGACTTTCTGTAAAGCTCCAAGAACCTAGAGGTCATTATCATGCAACACATAATAACATTTTCTGCTTTGGTAAGTGTTGTTTCTTTTACACTGAACACCAGCTATTTCATGCCTCTGTGCTTACACTCATCTTGGTAATGACCATCTTGGTGTGTATTTGTGCAAAATAAATACCCCTGACAGCAATGAGAATTATTTGCATGCACACACACACACCAAAAGTCACCTCCACCTTCTGCTTGCACCTTCGTGCTACCTTTCAAATCTAATATGAATTATTCTTTATAAGGTTAGTAGCACATTGCATTGGAATGGGGTGGCTTCAGCTGTTCCATAATAATCACTCAGGTCTCCCCTTCAGTCTTCCAGTTATACTGCCCATTTTGCAGGCTATTAAGCATGGGTATAGTGCAAATTACACTGCACTCATGAGTCTCTAAGGTCATATTGAATCCATTTCCACTCACTGACTTGTGAGTGGTCAGCTTTCTCACCCACACACATCCTGAGCAGCAGTCCCTATCAACAGGAGAGGCAAAGAAGGGGACAAACCTCAGGAAGCTCCACCAAGTCATGCCACAGTCACTGTCATTAGGATCTGCTCTTGTTTTGAGACAGAAATGAAGATGGGGAGAGGGTTAGTTAAGGTGGAGCAGGGGGATGGGGTTCAGGAAGGGTACAGGGATCTACGGGATGGTAGAAAGCAAGCCAAGGTAGGAGAAGCTGGAAAGGCAGAAAGGAGAGAGGAGAAGGTAGTAATGCCCATTCAAACAGCACTGCAAAGTACTGAGCTAGAGCTCTTCCATGACAGCAAGTGGCAGACATAGAGATTAAGTGAGTAGAAGAAGCTATGGCTGAGCCCAGTGACCATTTCAAAGCCTTTAACAAAGTGAAAGTCTGAGGGGAATAATTCCCACAGCTCAGAAGGTCATGCTTCTCCTCTGAGTGTAGTCCATGGGAGTTGTGATGTTCAACAAAAACCACTTGAAAAATACCTTCATGGAGGCCATAAGGGAAACAATGTACTGCAGCACAACCAGCACCTTGGAAGATCAACCACTGAGATGGCATCTAGAGACTATGGCTCCACTTCCCAGACTCATCCTTGAGCACTGCTGCCCCTCTAGGTCTGATCCATAAAATTTCTCTCTATCTTCCCTGTTAAGTCAATGCTTTTAAAGTCCAGATGAGCTTCTTAATAACCTTGATCCTGTATCTGCTGAATTGAATGGAAGGATTTGCTTTCACTGCAGCACATATTGGAGCAGATCTTAACAGAACCCTCCAAAGACTTGCTCAATTTATAATGAGTGGCCTAAAAGACTGTAAAAGATGAGCATTTTTCTTTGGACACTTTGTGAATGCATCATCAATCTTCCACACACAATCTTAATATCAGTAAGTAATTTATAACTCATAAAGTTAATTATTTCATCCTGATGTACTAAAATTTTGTGGTTCTCTCAAGATTGTTCATCCTAGACATTAAAAAATACTGGTTTATTCTCCAATTTCTATAATGTCTTGCTGATACAAAACTGAGGTTATTTTGTTCTGTTGTGACTAGTCAAGAAAGTCACACAGTATGTAGTTTTAAATTCCAGTTTGGAATTTAAATTATAATGTGTAAAAGGATCTCCATCTCCAATTTTAAATCAGCTTTTACAGTTGGTTTTTCACAAACATTTCTACAGGAAAATTTTACAATTTACACTGAAATTGAACTTCCTTTCCAAATTGCTTGATTATAACTAATTGTCATAACAGCTGTTACCCCAAAAGTGTCAGAGACAGACCATATTTTGGGCTTTAATATCCTGATGGAAATTTCAGATTTTATCATGAAAACACTGAAGTGATAAAAAACCCCAATATTTCACTCTGCTGATATTTTCAAACACAAGGGTACATTTATATTTTTGTATGAAATATTAAGTAGGATGAAGACAACCCAGTTATAACAAGCATAGTAATAGTATGCCTCTTCTCATCTTCACTGGGTCACCTCAGAAATGGTAGTTCCAATCTCTCCTCTGCAAAGAAGAGAACAATTTTGGTGAACACCTAAAAGCTGAGAGCCTCACACAATCATCTAACTCCACAGCTTAGAAATTTCAGAAACCATTTCTGTCCACACTGAAATTGTGACAATTGTAAAAGAAATATCCATTAAGGAGAAAGAGAGAAATCATTATCTAACATGGGTTGACAAGACTTGAAGAGGAATCAGTCCTGGAGGCTGGACGTTGACAGAAGAAGGACTACCAAAGCCAAATGCCAATAAAACAATGTACACAGCAAGCACCTTGATGCTGCTTGAAATGGAATTTGCTGCAGGCTTTTTGGCAGAGATAGCAGGCGTTGTGTTGAAGAAGCTGCTTCTGTGCCACTTGTCCATACTCTGGGCAAGGGAAAGGCTTGTCATGGCTGGCACTTCAGGGCTGCCAAGCCTCCTGCCTTGCAGCCAGGGAGGAATCACCTGGAGAGCTGTGGGAGAGGGAGGGAGGCTCAGGCTGATGGAAAGGAAAGGTGAGAGGAGAAGGGATTGAGAACTTGCTACCTACCTACCCACTGATGGCAATTATCACTGTACCTCCCCATACACAGAGAAAACCCTGCTTTCCCTCTCCAAAGACTCCTTCTTGGCTACAACAGGCAGAGCAGATATTAAAGCAAACTTAGCAGGGTATTTGGAAACAATATGGGATGTTTTCCTTCATAAAAACAAACAAAATTCTCAGACAATATGACTGTAATTATTCATACTGTAGTAGTAAGGAGAGAGTACCCAATCACACTAGGTGACACACACTTTTTAAAAATCTCAACACCTTCTCCTCTAAAGATCTCTCCATTTTAGCACAGAATGAAAACAACAGGTGGATACAATGTGGAAGGAAATAAAGGAGTCAGGGTAACAGCGTATTTATCCTCTTCAGTAGAATAAGCAGCAGCACACCAGCTGCTAGGCTATTGTCAGATGTTTTCCAGCCACCACAGAAAAAAAAAGTGAGTTTTAAGGAGGGGTTTGAAGGAGAATAGATTAGCAGCCTCCTGGCATTATTATGAGAAGATATGCATATGCATAAGGAGTAGCTCTGAGGAAGAAGGCTCTTGGACTAACGAGTGATGAAGAGAGGCATCGTGGGGGCTCCACAATGTGGCACATATTGAACCTGCTTTCATATGTAAACTTAGAGCACTCTGCAGCCTCACCAGATCAAGGCTGCCTTTTATTCAGTATCCTGATACTGCACACCATGATGGCTACTCTCCCAGTGACACATTAAATACATTTAGTTAAATAAATATTGCTAAAAATGCCATTTGAATACTGAGCTTAGCTGTAGAGTAATAATGAAAAAGGAAGAAAACACCAACAGTGAAATTCTAGGGGCACTGGAAATAACAGCCAATTTGCTATTGATGTCAATGGAAGCTGGATTTCACACCAAGCCTTTTGTAAGGGATATAAAACCTTAAACTTCACAGCATCAGTGAGCCTGCAGTTGGACTTAGGGAAGGCTTTCCTTATTTCATAGGTCCCTTTTGCAGGATTTCCTACTTCCTACTGTGCAGGAATTAGGAACCTACAAACCACAACCCTGACTCCTTGCAGCAAGCCTCCTGCTTCCAAGTACCTTACTGACATTGCCACCTCTTAGCATCAAAACCTAGGACAACATTTTAGAGTAAGCTCCCCAAGAATTAGATTAAACTTTCCTCATTTTCCAGGTAAAGCTGATTTATTTTTTTCTCTGTCAGTCCTTTGCATGGATAGCATTTGAAAATGAGGTGGTTTTTCGATGACAACATTTATTTTAGGACAGTGAATGTGCTTCCACACGAAACACACAGGCTGTGTCAGTACTTGTCCATGTACTGCAGGTAACCTTTCCCTTTGCATTGTACATGTGTTATGAACATATTCATTGGGGCTACAGTAGATGTTGAGTGCCAATATTTGCACAGGAGGTTCTGTTCCTGCATTTATTCCTCAGTGGGCAGGCTCCTGCCCTCCTCTGAAGGCATTTATAGGAGCGTGGCTCAAACAAAACATGCTGCAGGCTGAAATAACCTGGTGCAAAATAATATACGAAGGCTATCTGCAATACTGTGTGTGTCTGAGACTGCCTCACAGCTCTGCAGGAAGCCATGGGGACTATGTTGTATTTTCATGAGGTACTTAGATTTCAAATTATTTGAAACCTGCGTTTCAAGTAGAGGGAAAATTTGCTGAACAGCCTCTTTGCCTACCTTGGGAAATCTGTGAGCTTTCCAGTATTTCAGATATTTCCACAAGCAAATAGGCACTTCCAGAATATCTCTCATGATTTATCATCAGCAGTGCTCTGTATAGAAGGCCACTGGAGTGCCCTGGCAGTCTGCAAACACCCTGAACAATTTAGAAATGTTATTTTGCCTCCTTATCAATGGATGGTATACATTACAAAGCCCAGCCCTGATAGAGAGCTCCTGCTCACACAAATAGTGAGCCCACTGTCAAAAAGAGAAAGATTTTTAACTCTTTCCACTCCCCTGTTGTCATACAACATGCTGAGTTCTTACTTAAGGGCTGCTACAGTGTACAGGCAGATGAAAAACCATACAAAGAGACTTTTGATATGGTGACAAACATCTATTGCCCACTCTCATCCTGGCACCATCAGGGTAGGGACATGAGATCAGAGATACAAAACCTACAGAGATTAAACTGCTTCACTATCACTAACTGCCTGATCTAAGCCTTGCTGTGTTTTCTAGCAGTTAAAACACATTTTTTAGGTTGTGTAGTTTAGTTTCATGTACATCTTTCAGTTTACTTTTACTTTCAGAAGAGCAGAGGTTGTATTTATTTCTCTGACACAATTTCCAGAGCAGCTGATGTATTGAACAACAGGTTGAGCTATGAAAGACCAGGGAATCAAACATCTCCCTTTATGTTTAGGAATACTATCTGATTTCACTCCAGCGGACTCAAAGACAGAATCCTATAGATGGCTTGAGAAGGAAAACTGAATTTCAGTGTGTTCAGCTTAGTGTCTTGCATTGCACTGTGCTTTTATTCTTTTCAAGCAGTGGCATAGACAATATCAGTGGTGTAGCCTTATCAGTTTCTATCTCTTAAAAAACAGGGTGGATTTTCAAAGCATGGGTAGGAATTCATCTCCTCATGGCTTTCAGTGGGCGTCTTACCTCTCCAAAATAGCCCTATAAGATATCCACATACAGGTGGAAAACCATGTCCCTTCAGCTTGATGTCCCTTTTTTAACTGACTCTCACTTTTCTGAGGCAGCCCAGCATGAAAGATGCTGGATAGTTGTGGTCATGTCTCAGGCTCCACTTCCAGGAGAGTGAAGTGCAAAGGGGTAAAACGGAGAAACTACATCCTTTTGTGAAATCTCTAACAGCCACAGTGGATCTCAGTTTGCACAGAAAAGTCCTTTTGTTGCTCCCCTACTGTGACCTCTGCCTGTTTGTCTGTCTGTCCACCCAGAGACTGAAAGGTCCAGCTCTTCCTGAAAGCCTAGAAAGTGCCTATAATGTTGTGGGTACTACTGCAAACAAACATGAGTAAAGACAAGGTCCTATAAGATGTTGGTAGGAATGCAAAGGCAAATAGACTTGCAAAATGCAGGAGATCAGCCTCAATTATTCAAAGAGTCTTTCCTGGACCTCGTTCTTTATCATTCCATGATAAGGGATATATTTATCTTTTAAATTCTTACTGGTTAAACAGAAGAACTTTGCTTTCCCAGAAGAACAATTTTCCTCCATCCCACTGTGGATGCCACTCTCCTCCCTGCCCTCCCCTTTTCCCAGCACACACACACAGCTCCCAGTGCGTGGAAACAGCGGTGGGACATGTCAAGTACATTTTTTCTCCTTAGAGCACGTGTACCTGGGAGGTCACAATCTTTACAAAGTCAAAGTTTTGTGTGTTTGAGAGCTTTGCCCTACTACCATGTAATTGAAATCAAGCTTTTAAAAGCTCACGGCAATGTGTTTGTTCTTTAACCTCACCCAGTGAGAGGAGAGGGCTTTGCTGAGAGAGCCCATTGTTGAGCTTTTGCACTTAACTGATAAGGTACTGATACAACCAGTAGCAAAGAAAGAAACTAATAATAATAATAAAAAAAAAAAAAAAGAGATTCACATGCCTTCCTTCCCTGGTACATTAATGCCCTACCCAGATTAATGTCCCAAGTTCTTAGCAAATGAGGTGTGTCATCCTTAATCATATTAAAATATTGTTATGAGACTTATTTAATAACAGGCAGATGTAATGAGTTCTCACATCAGAAATTGGAGGGGTTTGTGCCATTTGAAGGTCTGCTTATTATCTATTCTTAGATTTTAATAATAGATGTGTCTGTTCCTCAAAATAGCAGAGGATCTGCTCACGGGTGTTGTGAGAACAAATGACTGGGAAAATAGTGAAACCATCTCATGTTATCTCCTATGGCAATGGGTCACAGACTGCCACATGAAAACCCCTGTCACACAAAGATCTGAGCAGGACAGAGCCAAGGCTCCATTTCCCTGATTTTGAGGAGGTGATGTGCAGGATGTGAAACTGGATATGGCTATCAAAGCTATCACATCCTTTCTCATTCAGGGGAATTTATGAGAGAACTTCGCTAGTGTTTGGTTTCCAATTTTTTTTTAATTCATGATGAAGACTACTCACAAGAGCATTTGTTTCCTCACCAGAAAGTTTACAGAAGCACGATCCACCTTTAACAACTCAATTTACTAACCCAGAGTTTTCCACTGGCATGAAAATGCCTTGTCAGGATTCAACTATTCCCACTCTAGCTCACATGATGGTCCACAGTTTTCCTTTCCTTGCATCATGATGTCTGTGTGAAAAAGTAGAATTACATTACGTGATGTCTACTGACCTCAATTTCCAATAACAGAAATAGATGCCAGAGATTCAGCAGTGAAAATCCTAGAATGATGGTATCTTTAAAGATGAGAAGTTTCTAAGGACATTATTTGAATGAAACCAGCAAACATTTTTTAAATGGAAAATTGCTGGTAGCCAAAAAGGTTTTTCCTGGGAAACCACCCAAAGATAGAACTTTGAGCTAACTTCATCAAAGGAGATTCTCAACTGTGAAAAATGATAACACCCCCATGGCAAGAAAGTGCCTCAAAAAAATCAAATAAGCCTTGGAACAGTAGTAACTGGGAGTTTGTTGTGATCCAGCAAATATCCATGTGCTGCATCTGCAAAGAAACAATGTGACACAGTCTTTGAAAGGGGAAATTTCCAAAGTAGACTAAAAACTTTCCAAAAAGATAGAGAGAGGCCTAAGGACCAGGATGTATTTACTGAATGGTAAGCCAAGCCACTTGGAATGATGACAAAAGTATCTTCAAAGTTATATTCCTCTCATTAGAAGCAATTAATGAAAAAGAATACATAAAACTTAGAAGCAAAGCCATTTCTAGTAGCTTGACCAATCTTTATAACTCTGTTTAATGACTGGCCATACTGCTGAAGTATTGTTTTCAATACTCAATCAGTGGGGAAGGAAGCATCCTCAGAGCCAGATCACTTGCTCTCAGAAAAGACACAATGAACTGGTCCTGATTTATAGAACCAGGGAGATCACTGCCAGAGATACACCCTATGCAGAAAGGCCTTTTTAATTTGTGACTTTTATTTGCTGCTTTATCATGCTGTCAGCAGGAACACAGCACAAAATGGCCTGGTTCCCACAGGGCTGCAGACTAAATCCCCAGCACAGAAAACAGGTGGATGAACCAGAGTCAAGGAGGTTTTGAGCAGAATTTTAGGCAGCAATGACTTCACACCACCTGTCCAAGTGTTACTGGGGAGTTTAGTTGCATCACATCCTGATGGTAAGTAATTCAGCAGAAACTGAGAATCGCATCCACAAACAAATGTAAACACTGAAATGTAAAATAAAAAAAGATCAGAAGAAAGATCCACCTCTAGATATGAAAGGTCATCAGTAAAGCCCTATTTATAGGTTTGTGCTGACCAGCTGAAGTGGTGTCCCTGGAGGTAAAAGCTGTCTGAAGTGTCCCCATGTGGGCAGAGCAAAGAGAGCCATCCTGACAAGCAAGGAAAGGTTAGGCTCGGGGATGAGTACGAGTGAAAAATATTTGGCTAGACTCCTGGTACAAACTCCCACGCAAGGCTTTGAAAATCTACCCCTCTATGTCCTTAGCATTGGTTTTCAAAGTACAGCAGCCTAGAGACAGATGTGCCATTATTGTTTATGGTTCAAAGGCAGAGAACTTGTTTGGTGGGGAAATAAAATCCATACTAATAGAGCAAGTACCAAAAAATGTTCTAAGAGGGAATAAGCATGTTCTAAGGTGTTTTAACAATCTTCTGGCTCCTAGCCCAGAACTCAGTTGGAACAGTTGTATTCATCTCCAGGCCACCACTCTTTGAACTTATGGAAACCTATGGTTATATTTAGCTAGTTAAAAGATATATGGCCAGCACATTGTAACCCTTTTGTCAATGACTCCCCATTACAACTTTTAGTTTTATTGCTTTTTAACCACAGTTGCTTAATTCATGGGTTCAGCTAAGAGGGACAGAAGGCAGTTGATGGATGGTGTGACAGTGGCATTCCTGACTGCTGTTAAGGCATTCACCATCTGAGGAAGAAAAGCCAGCTTGCACCATTCTCCTCACTGGCAAAGAAGTTACATGTGCTCTGAACCAGCCTTCTCTGCACATATGGGACTACTAATAGATCTGCTGTCAAAAAGACAATTTGCAGACAGAACATCCCCTTGAGATAGACAGTAAACACAAACCATTGCCGCTCACAGATTTCAGGATGAAATTCAAGCATTTAAGCATCAAGTATGAAATTTAGCATTCTTTATTACCATGTAGGTGCTCATTTCTAAGGAGGAAAATAGAAAATCACTTCAGAAAAAACAACAACAATAAAAAGAACTCACTTGGCTAGCCCACACCCAAGGCCCTTTAATACTAAGGACTTCCTTACACAGGGTTAATCAGGAGTAGGTAAAATCTTGATGAGAGAATAAGTCAGAAACCCAAAGGTAGATCTTTCTGCCATCCTGTGCTGATGATGGTCATGGTGACATGATGCATGCTAATGGGTGCAGGGCAGTGTTTTTCTCAGTCTGCTGCTCTCCCTCAAAATACTCTGAGGGACTGGAGGCATTTTGGAAGGAAAGGAATTGTATGAGACACGAGAGCTTCCAACTGGCTCCTCAGCATACATAAAGCTTGAGACAAGTCAGTAGAGAAACAACAGAGGAAGAGTCCATTAGTAATTCCCATCTTCTTGTTCATCACCTAAAATCAAGGAAAAGTTGAAATGCGGTGCCTCTGCCACTCCTCTTAGTCATAGTTACTTGAGGATTCTCTTCAAGGCTCTTCAGGTCTCACAAACTGCACCATCAGCTGAAGCACAAAGCTAAACCACAAGGCTCCAGCTTTCATCAGCCCTCAGGCAAACCCCACAGAGCAGTAAGGCAAGAAATGGCAACAAAAGACCACCACCCNGCTGGGGAGGGGAGGAGTCTCCAGTGGAGCCCAGGTGTGGAGGATTTGGGGGAAAATGGGCTGGAAAAGGGTTGGTGTGGGGCAGAGGCAGGAGATGGAGGAAAAGAGGGGTGTGTGGGACCTGCCTATAGGCAAACTTGGCAGAAAAACAGAAGGACTTGAGTGTTCACCATGAGGGTGGTGAGACAGTGGCACTGGTTGCCCAGAGAGGTGGTGGAGGTCCCATCCCTGGAGACATCCAAAGCCAGGCTGGATGACATTCTGAGCAACCTGATCTAGTGCAGGATGTCCCTGCCCATGGCAGGAGGATTGGAAATACATGATCTTTAAGGTCCCTTCCAACTCAAACCATTCTATAATTCTAAGAGTATTCGTCAAGCTGACATTCCCTTCCTGTGTGATCATAAAGATCAGCTCTGCAGGTAACATGCCAAAAGGTCAAGCAATTAAAACCACTGAAGCTTCAGTCTGCTCATAGAACAAGAAAAGTTCAAGTGAAAGCCACAGAAGTTTTGTAGCTGCTTTGCTGGGCAGACCAGCTTTCCAGAAGCCCCAAAATAGTGTTACAGAAAAGGAGCAATAGTAAGAGTTTACAGGTAAGGGGCAAATTTTCTCAGTTTAGCCTGCCAGTTTCCAGTGCTAGACCTGAACAGGGAATTCTATACACATCATTTTTGTTCTGTAGCCACTTACCATGACCAGAAATGAAAATGTGAGGTTGAATATGCCATGAACTGAAAGGGTTGATTATTTCTACCCTTCCCATTTTGAGTGGAATGTCTTGGCAGTGCAGTATTAGACACAGAGTGAGCAAGCACGTGGGATCAGAGAGTTGCAAAGGATCATCACACGCCAAGTCCATGGAGGGCAACAACAACTCATCCAAACCATGCAACTCAGATGATTTCCCTGCAGCTCCTTAACACTGCATATAAAAGCAAATTGAAAAGCTGAATGCTCCCTCAGTATGCCAGGACCAGCATCTACATAGGCAAGCAATAAAACAAATGATTTCCCTAAAATCAACTCAGGGAACAGGGTAATTTTCAGTCATCACTGTGGTTTGCTTAAGTACAGATATAATAGAGGTGAGAAAAACTCATCCTTCATTGGCACAGAGAAGAAAACAAAATGCACCTTTCAGCAACAGCCTGCACAGAGGTTTGCTTCAAGCAGTCCTGAAATTGCAGCTCGTTGCTCACTAGACCTACAGATCCCTAGAGGGAGGAGTACAGTGTGAAAGGAACCTAAACTGTAATTCTTTCTGGGGTTTTACTGTCATTGCTCAGTGAGGACAAGCAGTCTCACAGTCTCCATACAGACAGCCCTGAGAGCTGAGCCCAGCAAAGTGTAGGTGGAAATGATTATAAACAGAAGTCAGATGCAGTCCTTCAGTTCAGTTCCTGAGTAACAAAGCAGTTAGACATATGTCTGATATGAAGATTGTGTCTGAGTGCCAACACCATGTTAAACTTCACATTCCTCTTTCACTTCAAACCAAGGAGATCATTAGCTGTGGGCTCAGCAACAGCCACTGCAAGCTGTCTACAGGGGCTGCTGAACTGTTGCTTCCTCAAGGAAGCTTGGAATCATCTGAACTTCATTTTCCTTGGGCTCTGGAAAAGCCAAGTATGATGGGCAGACAGCCTCTGCAATAAAATTGAAGGGGAACATATATGAAAGAATACATCAATGTATATACACTTTGAAACAGCATCAACATGTTTACTGCTTTCTATTTTCACACACTTAACAAGCTAACCCAAAGCATTCCTAAACTGCTTGCAAATATTTTCAACAAATTATTAGTTGCTTTCTCACTAGCAGCAGTTTTTTCTGAAGCCTCTTGACAGCAGGTATTAACAGCTATGATGGGAATTCCACTTGGAGCAACCTTGAGATTTAACCCTGATCTTATCCCACAGTTCAGACCGTGCTCATCAGAAAGGTAAATTGAGATGCAGGGAAAAGTGGACTGTGAGGGCATTGCATATATTTTAGTTGATTGTTGTACATAACTACTAAAAAATAGACTCCAAAACTCATGCAGATGCATTGGATTTTTCATGCAATGAAACAGTATATGGCAAATATATCCACCTCTTCACATCCAACATTCCCATCCAACTGAGACCTGTCCTTTGAACTTTAACCATTTTTCTCTAATTCTGCATCATCCCTGTTTCCCTTCTTACTTCTCCAGTACCACCTCATCTTCCTGACCTCCTTTCCCAATGCTAAGACAAGGACCAAGTGTGGTATAACAGCTAACAAACACCATGTCATGATGTATCCCCTATTCAGCTTTTCTTTAAGCTGTAATTGCAGGAGGTGCCCTACCAAGAGTTTAAAAAAAAATAATGGTATCACTTTCTATCCATCTACAAATATATTAATGCATCAGGCTAAGAAAACAGGTAAATATTTTAGTCCCTGTCTCACCCCTAAAACCTGTATCATTTTCAGGAGCTGTCAGCAGCAAGCAGTGACACTGGAAGAGAGCCAGGATCTCTGTCTTCAGAAGCATGGGGTAAAAATATGCTTCTCCTCTAAAACTGCCATTTTCTGGTGAACTCTTTATAGCATTTCCATAAGAATGTACCAAACAGGAGAAGCATTTCTCTCCTCCTTAGCAGCAGGCTAATATATTCTATCATTTCAGCTCCACCCCTCATGTGGTGAACACAGGAGCCAAACTTCTGTCTCAACAAACATCCCAGCAAATTGAACACGGATATAAAGAGCTATGAAGTTGAACAAAAAATGAGAATATTTCTACAAGCCCTCAGTTTCTGTTCAACTACGTGAGAGAGCAACTGTACCAGGGGTATGTTCTCCAATATTATTTAGAGCAAATTTGACTATTTGACAACAGGCCCCTAGAGGGGAGCAATGATGGAATTGGTACTCAAAAGAGCCAGGATTTGGAGTAATCACAAAAACATCTTGTGGTGAGGAAAAAACTTTGGTCTCATCTGGATTATGCACCAGCCTCTGAAAGCAGAAACTACTTCATGATTTTATAGCCTAAAACCAATTTTAGAAACACATAACAAAGGACTGTAACAACTCCATCCAAGTTAAAACAACAAAATCTGCTGCTACCGCACACCGCTGAGCCCTGGGGAAAGCACCTCAAGAACCTGGGATTTGAGTCTGAGACAATTAAGAAGAGGTTTATTCATCACAAGTCTGGAAGCACAGGGTGTCTAGTGCCATTTTTGATGCCTGAGGGCATTGCATCTGGCCCCCAGCTGCTGCTTCAGGAGGGAGCAGGTCTCTCACAGATCATATGTCATATCTGCTACTGCTGTGTGGGAGCCTCGGGTGGCCTCAGGCACCAAAAATGACACTACATGCTTATGTTTTGGCACCTGAATCACTCCCATATTGCCTATAAGTAATTTCCGGTTCTCTTCATTAAGGGTTTATCCTTTTTTGATGTTGTTGTTGTTGTTTCCCCAGTCTTCATTTAATCCCCTCTTCCAGAGTACCCTTTCTCCTTCAATGTCTGTCAGTGCAGAGGGCTGGAAGTAGCAATGCTTGGCCCCTTCCTACAGATTTGAGCTCAGGAGGAGCTGAGTCTTCCTGTTCCTGGGAATTTGGTGGGAGCTGCAACATTCCAAGACATCACTGCAGCCATCAGCCCTCTTCCTACAGAAAGGCAGGGGTAGGACTTTTTAATAAGATATGTGATGGGAAGACTAGAAATTCTGGATGTAAATTGGAAGAGGGGATATTCAGGCTAGACACAAGAAAGAAATTCTTTACAGTGAGGTTGGTGAGACACTGGAAGAGGTTGCCCAGAGAGGCTGTGGATGCCCCCTCTCTGGAGGTGTTCAAGGCCAGGCTGGACAAGGCACTGAGCAGCCTGATGTAGTGGGAGGTGTCCCTGCCTATGGCAGGGGGGGTTGGAACTCGATGATCTTTAAGGTCCCTTCCAACCCAAACAATTGTATGATTCTATGATTCCTCTCCCTGGAGAGACATGGAGGAATAATGCCCACATGAATCACAGATGGCCAGCACAGGACAAGACAGTTTTCAATACCATGAGTCTCTCAATGGACAATTTTCTGTTTCTCTGTCAACTGCAGTTTGGGTACCTGCTGGTAAGAGGTCTGGCTGTTTGTAAAAGATGTCTCTTTCTCACCTTAGCTGTCAGACTCTCACCTGTTTGAAAGAGAGAGGCTGACTAACACTCTGTAGGCATCTGAGCCATCATAGAATCACTGGGTTGACAGGGACCTTCAAAAGCCATTTAGTCCAACCCCCCTGCAGTGAGCAGGGACAAGTTACTCAGAGTCATATCAAGCCTGGCCTTGAATGCCTCCAGGGATGAGGTCTCCACCCCTCTCTGGGCAGCCATCATCTCATTCTCCTGAAAATCCTACTTTTAGTTACTTTTAGTTGCAGCATGGACATAGGAATTTCCCTTCTGCTCCCAGAAAGGTGAGTTACAGCTTTTGCTGCAGACAATTTAGGTATGCTGCTGACATGAAGGGCAGTAAAGGGGTAATCCAGAATCACAGAACCATAGAACAATTCAGGTTTGAAGGGACCTTAAAGATCCTACAGTTCCAATTCACTTTCCATGGACAGAGACACCTCCCACTAGACCAGGCTGCCCAAAGTCCCATCCAGCCTGGCCTTGGACAACTCCAGGGATGGGGGGTCCACCACCTTCTGCAGAGTCTTTTCCACACTGAACAACAGTATGGGGAAGATCTTTATCACTTCATTCAACTTCTGTGGAGAGACTGATTTTCTAACAGGGACGTTATTACACTAGAATAAGTCAAAATACCACATCTGTGAAGGACACATAGGAATGGTGAAGATACTCACTGACCCAGAGTGACTTTTTCAAAGAATATTCCCATTACAAATAGCTACAGGATGGCAAATGCATACTCTGATCTGTTAGTTAATCACAGAAAACTATACCAGGTTCTGCTACAAATAGCATATGTACCACTCCTAACACATCAGTGAGAAACCTCCATAAGCTGTTTCATTGTCGTGACACAAGGAGAGCTTTGTCACACCACCTACAAGGGTCAGTGAAGGATCCTGCTGCACTGACTTGCCAAGACCAAAGCCCAGCAGCAACCACAGGTGCCTGTTTTGCCTTTTTGCAGTTCATCAGTGTCGTGCAACTGTTGGCTCAGTCAGCAAATGTGTCAGCTCTTGGACTAAGGTTAGGGACGCTGCCAAAAGGTAAGTGTTTCAAAGAGTAAAATCATAAACTATTATGAACATAAAGCCTGTGATGGTAAAGGTGACTCCTTTAGCACTAGCAACACATTTCAGCAAGGGTAGGAAAAATCAGCTTTGTTTTCACCACTCTCACCAGTCTTAAATATTGCATAGAATCATAGAATCATAGAATAGTTCGGGTTGGAAGGGACCTTAAAGATCA
>VZTY01003351.1:4200-28310 GCA_013400935.1 Turnix velox
AACCTAAATTAGAGCAAGATGTCCCTTCTCACTACAGGGAGGATGGACTAGATGACCTTATGAAGGTCCCTACTGACCTTATGAAGGTCCCTACCAACCTTATGAAGGTCCCTTCCAACACTATGCTTCTAGGATTAGATGAGACATGTGGAAGTTCTTCCCCATGAAGGTGGTGGGACACTGGAAGAGGTTGCCCAGAGAGGTGGTGGAGGTCCTATCCCTGGAGACCTTCAAGGCCAGGCTTGATGAAGCTCTGAGCATCCTCATCTAGTGCAAGAAGTCCCTTCTCACTGCATGGGGTTGGACTAGTTGACCTTTGAAGGTCCCTTCAGAGCAGTTCCATAAAGCACACTCCATCCCATGCTGCCATGTGGTGGATGATCCCAAATTCTGAGGTCTCACATCACGTGGCAACCTCATCCCTTCTCCAGAGCACTCAGAAGGTTGTTGACAATTAGAGGTGAAATCCTTAATTGAAGGAGGGCTATTTTCTCAGTGAGCAATTACCAGGCTGGTTTAAGAGTTTGTAAACAGTTAGAAAGCCACGACAAGTAATCAGTGGAAAGCTCTGAAGGGTTGTGGAGCTGATGGTCCACAGAAAATTACCCTTTCACACACACAAAGAGGCATTAACTGGGCAACAGATCAAAAAAACACTCATATTTCTTAGTGGAATAAACCCACATGCTTGTATTTCCATCACCTGAGAAAAAAAAACCCCTGTCTCTCACCTTCCTGTGTTCCTTTTCTTATTCTTTCCCTTTTCAGATGGAAAGAAATCAGCAGGGACTTTTTATTTCTCCCATTTTGGAGACTTTGGGGTTCTTCCAGGTAAAATTAGGGGAGGGAAGGTTTAAGTGAGAAATTAGGAAGAAGTTTTTCACCATGAGGGTGGTGGGACACTGGAAGAGGTTGCCCAGAGAGGTGGTGGAGGTCCCATCCCTGGAGATATTCCAAGCCAGGCTTAATGAAGCTTTAAACAACCTGATCTAGAGCAAGATGTCCCTTCTCACTGCAGGGGGGTTGGACTAGAAGGTCTTTGAAGGTCCCTTCCAACCCTATAACTCTATAAAACACTTGAGTTTATAGACACATAAAACACTTCTGTAAAATAAAAGTTTTTTTTTATTTTTTTCCCCATCTTATTTACTTTTCTGTGGTTTTTTTCCCCCCAATTTCAGGAAACAAAGTGAACTCAGAGATTCTCAAGGTGCTGCCAGCAACCCCCTGAAGTCCAATCTCTGTAGGATATCTCTTTCTCATGGACCAGAACAACCCATAGTGGCAACCCTTTATCCATTTCATCAAGAAACATCATCTGTTCATGTCTGGCAACACCCCCTGATGCACAAGAGGCATTAAAAAGTAAGAAAAAAATTAATATTTCATGTGTTCCTTGATGCAAAATGCAACACCCTATTAAAACTTACCTCTGGCTGTGGTGTGTCCCCCACTCCTCTGTTTTCCATCTTTGAACATGGGTTTTGTGGAGCAGAAATGAACCCAGAATCACCAAATCCCACCCCACAACCCACATAAGACTTGTAAAAGCAGAGAAACTCACAGCAGAGCCTGGTAGTCCTGGTTCTCCTGGCTCCCCCTGCAAGGAAAGCAATGAGAAACCATAATAAATTCTTCTAGAGAAGGGGGGATTGCTCCATGAGATACCTACAACCATGGAAGAGTAGCTAAGGGGATTTTTGGGGACCCCACAGCAGCAGAAGTTGGTGGGGTGAGATTAGATTCCATGATTCTATGATTCTCCAAACATCTGAGGTGCTCAACTGGCTATAAGTGAGGCTCAGACAGAAATTCACCCCTCAAATCTGAATATTTATGTCCAAACAAGTAATTTTGGATAATTTTAACCCAGAAGAGATGCCAGAGGACTCTGGGGGGAAAACTTTAGGGATCTCCTGGAAAAGTGCAGCTACTTTTGTCCTCTGGAAGTCCCCACAACACTTCAATCATCACTTTTGGAGGAAAACTAAGAATGGTTTGGGATCGAAGGGACCTCAAAGCTCATCTAGTTCCACCTCCCTGCTTTGGGTAGGGACAAGTCCCACCAGATGAGGTTGCAACAAGCCCTCNGACCCCACAGCAGCAGAAGTTGGTGGGGTGAGATTAGATTCCATGATTCTATGATTCTCCAAACATCTGAGGTGCTCAACTGGCTATAAGTGAGGCTCAGACAGAAATTCACCCCTCAAATCTGAATATTTATGTCCAAACAAGTAATTTTGGATAATTTTAACCCAGAAGAGATGCCAGAGGACTCTGGGGGGAAAACTTTAGGGATCTCCTGGAAAAGTGCAGCTACTTTTGTCCTCTGGAAGTCCCCACAACACTTCAATCATCACTTTTGGAGGAAAACTAAGAATGGTTTGGGGTGGAAGGGACCTCAAAGCTCATCTAGTTCCACCTCCCTGCTTTGGGTAGGGACAAGTCCCACCAGATGAGGTTGCAACAAGCCCTCTCCAACCATCCCAGGAAGATCTTCATGGATGTGGCAACCAGAACTTCTCTGGGCAACCTGTTTTGAATGTCTCACCACCCTCATCATGAAAGCAGAATTATATTCTGAGGGAAAACTGTGATGAGATCTCACACATCAGTTTTTGGGTGATTTTAAAAGTCAGTTCTTTCAGGAGATGCCTCAACACATTTCTACTCACCTTCTGTCCCACTGGTCCTCTTGTTCCAAAAAGCCCCATCACCCCCTTGGAGCCAGCTTCACCTTTGAGTCCCTGAAAATTTAAAGTTAAATATATTTTGAACATATCCTGCCCTCTCAGGGAGAGAAAAAAAAGTAGAAGAACCCGTGGAAACAAAAGAGAGGATGACAAAACCCCTGGGAACTCAAAGGTTGGTGGCCGGTGCTGGAGAAGAAAGCCACCAGGTGAAGAATGGCTGAGAAGAAACCTCAGTAAACTCAAAAAATTGGTGTTCAGAGATGGAGACAGAAGAAAAAGATCTCAAAGTCTCCTCAAAATAAAACAGTACAAGACTCTGCTGGACTTACTGGTAGTGGAGACACAACTCTGGAGCTATCAGAGAATCACAGGGTTGGAAGGGATCTTCAAAGAACATCTAGTCCAACCCCCATGAAGTGAGCAGGGACATCTTGTATAAGATCAGGAGGGAGATGCTCACACTGGAACAGTCAGTTCCCACCCTAAGCTACTCTGATCCCAAGGGTTTTCATGGGGAACAAGAAGAACTGGATGTCCAACCTAGACATGGATGCTCCTGGTGGAGAAACTTCTATTTATTCAGCAAAGTCCCCATCCTGGCTCAGACTTCTGGAGGAAAAGGTTATTAACATAATATGAAAATAGATCTGATTTAAGTACATGGAGATTTAATCCATGACTCAGCCTGAGAGATGAAGAGTTTCTTTGTTCCTCTCCGTGGAGCAGAGATGGGTTGAGACCTGAGACCTCCTCAAGGTGCTCCAGAGGGTTGAGGAGCAGGAGGATCTCTCTCTGCCACTACCCAAGGGACAATCTTGCATGATGAATAGGGACAGAAGTGTCAAGCAAGCCTTAGGAAGAATGTCACAGGAGTTGTAGGGTTTGAATCAGCATGGGAGAGGGACAAGAAGGACTCTTAAAGCGCTGATGTAATCCATAGTTACTTTTTAAAGAGTAACTAAAGAATGATTTGGCTTAGAAGGAACCTTAAAGATCATTCAGTTCCAACCCCCTGCCATGGGCAAGGACATCTCCCACCAGCCCAGGTTGCTCCAAGTCCCATCCAACCTGGCCTTGAAGCCCTCCAGGGGTGGAGCAGCCACAACTTCTCTGGACAACCTGGACCAGGAGCTCACCCTCATCACAATAAAGAATTTCTTTCTTCTATCTCATCTAAATCTCCACTCTTTTGCCTTAAAAACATCCCCCTGGTCCTACTGCTCCACTCCCTGATCAAGAGTCTCTCCCCTGTTTTTCGTGTAGACCCCTTTGAAGTACTGGAAGGAGAGGTAACATCACTCTAGAGCCTTCTCCTTCTTCTGTTATCCTACAGTGGAGACTTTTTTCCAAAACCACAAGGTTGATGCCTGAGAAAAGCTTGATCCTCTTCCTTCATCCTCTTCTTTGTGGTTAAGAGACCATGTTCTTGCACCATGTTTTCCAGTAGGAACATGAACTGAGAGGATGGAGAATCACAGAATGGTTTGGGTTGGAAGGAACCTTCAAGATCATCTAGTTCCAACCCCACTGTCATGGGCAGGGACATCTCCCACTACACCAGGTTGCTCAATGTCTCATCCAGCCTGGCCTTAAACACCTCCAGGGATTGAGGGGGCATCCACAACCTCTCTGGGCAATCTCTTCCAGTGTCTCACCACCTTCACAATGAAGAACTTCCTTCTTCTCTCCAGCCTACATCTCCCTTCTTCCAATTTGCATCCTGATCCTGCCATCCTGGACCCTATTAAAAAGTCCTACCCCAGCCTTCCTGTAGCCTCCATCAGGTATTGAGAAACTCCTCTGAGGTTCCTCTCTGAGCCTTCTCTTCTCCAGGCTGAAGAACCACAATTCCTTCAGCCTGTCCTNGTGGGGCCTCACCAGAGCTGAGTAGAGGAACAAATGAGATGATGGTCCCTTCCTCATTTACCTTTTTCTGAGTATCTGAGTTACATCATGAGGTTCCTACCTTTTCTCCTGTGGGTCCATCCTCTCCCTTTTCACCTTTTTCTCCATCAAAACCTGGTGGTCCCCATTCACCCTGAAAGGTAAGACAGGAATTCATGGATTGTGCTTCTCTCTTGGAAGAACCCAGCCCTCAGCCATTGCCTCTGGACCAAAAACGTGGTACTCAGAGCTCATCCCAAGCAGTGGGAAGGAAGAACTAAATAGAACATAGTCTTTAAAAGTCAATAAGAGTCCAACTTACAGGATCTCCTTTGCTCCCCTTGTAGCCCTGGGGTCCAAAAACAGTCATGGGGTCACCCTAGAAGGAGAAGACACAGAGAGATGGAGACATCCAGTGATAGATGAACTCATGCATGGCATTGGAAAGAGACCTTTGAAGACCATCTAGTCCAACTCTCCTGCAGTGAGAAGGAACATCTTGCACTAGATGAGGTTGCTCAGAGCCTCAGCAAGCCTGGCCTTGAATATCTTCAGGGATGGGGCCTCCACCACCTCTCTGGGAAACTCCTCCCAGTGTCTCACCACCCTCATGGTGAAGAACTTCATCCTAATGTCTCATCTAAACCTTCCCTGCTCCACAGCATGTTAATGGTTGAGTTCCTTAACTAAAATTTAGGTAATTAACATGAAAACTAAAGCTCCTGAGATGTCATGGCTGGAGATGGAGTTCTTCATGGCATGATCTTGAGGTTCAGCTCTCAAGCTGAGGCTGTCAGTGGTGGACACCTTCCTATATGGCCTCTTCGTCACTTTATGTCACCTGGGATGTCAAAGTTTGCTCTCTTCAAGGTGTGGGAGGTGGCCAGAGGTAGGATGGTGAATGGGGTCAACTCATGGTGTCCTGATTCATGGATGCAACTGAAGCTAAGGAAAGGGAATGGCTTTTAGGGTACACCAAAGAGGTTATTTTTGGAGGGCCAGACCTCCAAACTGTCCTCCCAAGAGGGTTAGTAGGTACAAACACACAGAAACACCATGGACACATCTGGGCCAGGTCTATTTATCAGCTCAGCATCCAAGAAAGGGTTTTTCTTGGTAGAGGGGAGATTTAGGATGGAGAGAAGAAAGAACTTCTTTCCTGTGAGGGTGGTGAGACACTGGAAGAGGTTGCCCAGAGTGGTTGTGGATGTCCCCTCAACCCCTGGAGGTGTTTAAGGCCAGGCTGGACGAGGCACTGAGCAACCTGGTTTAGTAGGAAATGTCCTTGCCCATGGAATTAGAAAATCCTAAAGGTTCCTTCAAACCCAAACCATTCTATGATTACCACAGGACCCTAATTTTGTCTTGATAAACTCTCCTGCTTCCCTGCTCTGGAGACAGGATGGGGCTCAAACAATTTTGAGGCCAAAAAGGTGACTAAAAATCCTACATTTTGATCTAATTTATAGGACAAATCCTGGGATCCTCACATTTACCCCAAGAAGAGTTAGAAAAAAGTTAAGTTTCAATCACATGGAACAAACTCAAGCCTATTATACTTTCCCTCCCATTTTATCTCACTCTCCCCTTTATATTTTATGAAGTTTTTCTTCAGCAAATGCCTCACACCTTCCTACAAGCCTGNAAACACTGAACAGAAAAAAGTTCAGTCTTTTTTCTCTGTATTTTAACCCAAAAATGTTGGGTGGAGAAGTTATTTTCACATTAACCTGCCATGAGCCAGCTCAGACTTCTTGGATATTACATTTCGGGGTGACTTAGACCAAAATCAAGGGAAATTTTCTTCTTCCCTTCATTTTCCTCAGCAAATAGTTTCCCAAATGACTTTTTTTGGGGGGTTATTTTGAAGGATCTTGTCATAACTATTGAATGAGCTCAGTATCAAGTGAAAGGATGGAGGGGATTGAAGCTGGAGAAGCCTCCTGAGAAGGAGGAGGGTATTTATGGAATGTCTTTCACGCCCTGCATGGGTTTGGGATGTAAAGAGGATGGATTTAGGGTTTTCTTTGCCCAAATAGGTTGTGGATACCTCCTCCCTGCCCAGTACTCATGCTGGGTGGACTAAGCTCACCCACATCTAGTGAAATAAATCCTATAAAATCACTGAGATTCTATACATTTGAAAAAAACACATATTTTCATAAATAAATATATCTACATCTCTACCTCATGATAAAACTGATTCATTCAAATCCTGGAAGACTTTTACCCCAGAAAGTGACAATCTTAGAAGGTCCTTACCCTTTCTCCTTTGGGTCCCACAAGTCCTCGATCACCCTAAATAAAGGAGAGGGGAAAAAAAAGAAGATATAATGAGTGATTTCTGTCCTTCAATGTCCCTCCAGGGATGGGACAGCCACAGTTCCTCTGGGCAACCTGGGTCAGTGTCTCACCACCCCCACAGCAATGAATTTCCTCCTAAAATTGAACCTAAATCTCTTCTCTTCAAGTTTGAAGCCATCAATCTTCATCCTATTGCTCCACAACCTTGGAAAAAGTCCTTCTCCAGCTTTCTTGTAGGTAATTTTTAGGGAGAAAAAGCTCCTACAAGGCCTCCTGAGCACCTGATCTACTCCAGGATGGACAACCCAGATCCTTAACCTTCTGCAGGGCTCAGAAGGTGGAAGTTGAAATGACCAGGAGGGGATAGAAGAGCAGAGGCAGAGTTGGGATGATTCTGAGTAGCAAAGCTGTATGTGACACACTCTCCTGGGACAAAATCTGCTCTTCTTAGTGCTACATCTCCCAAAGGATCACTAATAAGATGTAGTATGGACTTGGTGGCCCATCATTGTCCTCTTAATCTTGCAGGACATCTGCTCTGTAGCCCTTTTGTCCCAGCCCTGGAGATTTTGGAATCAACCAGAACCAAAGCCCTGGAGATTTTGGAATCAACCAGAACATTCCAAAGGTCTCCTTGTGTCCAGACCCCAAATTTTCTTCCCCAAAAAGAACAAGGCATTCATGAAGACAGCAGCCACTCTTCTCAATGTCCATGGGGTGGCTGCTAATGGCATTTGCCACTGTCATATCAAGTTCCCTCCCAGTTCACCCTCAGAAGATGGTGGGATTATTCCCATGGGCTGCTGCTCCTGCAGAGAAAGGTTCCTCATGATGCCTTCAACCCCAGGGATTGAGAAGATGATTCTTGCTTACCCTTTCACCTTTCACACCTGGGAAGCCTTTTAGACCCTGCAAGAACATAAAATGTTAAGTATTAGGAAAAATTATCCTCCACAAGGATGTAGAGCTGCCTCCAAGACCAGGCTCCACCTCTGAGAAACTGCTGGTGGGACAGGCACAGGAGTTCCTACTCTCCTTTCCATCCCACCGAGAGCAGATTGAGGAGAAGAGACCTTCAGAGGACACCCAGACCAACCACCCTACAGTGAGAAGGGACAACCTGCACTAGATGAGGTTCCTCAGAGCCTCAGCAAGCCTGGGATGAGATGTCTCCAGGGATGGAGCCTCCACCAGCTCTCTGGGCAACCTTTTCCAGGGTCCCACCACCTTCATGATGAAGAATTTCTTTCTGATGTCTTACCTAACTCTGCCCTGCTCTAGTTTCAAATCATTATCCCTCATTCTATGACTAGAACTACAAGGAGGACCATGGACAGGATGGATGGAGACCACAGACATTTCTCAAAGGGTTTTTCCATCCCTCAGTGTCCCCTGCAGCTGCTCAGGCCACTGGGACACATCATCTTGTGGGATAAAGATGAGTTTTGCTCTTTAGGGCTGAGATCCTGGGGTGAAACCTGGCACTGCAACAACCCTTGGCCTTCTGAGGAACCTCATAAAGACACACCCTGCCCAAAATAACAGATTAATTCCACTATAGGAATAAATAAAATAGATAAAAAAGCATTTCTTGAAACATCTGCTGTGGTCTGTGTCTCCTCTGACCCAGGGGAAAGAGAATGATGGAAAGACAAGTAGGAAGGCACCTTCAAATGTCATCTAGTCCAAACCCCTGCAGAAGGCAAGAACATCATGCTCTAGATGAGGTTGCTCAGAGCCTCAACTAGCCAAGCTTTGAATGTCTTCACGGATGTGGCCTTCACCAGCTCTCTGGGAAACCTCTTCCAGTGTCTCATCACCCTTATGATGAAGAATTTCTTTCTGATGTCTCATCTAACCCTCCCCTGCTCTAGTTTCAAACCATTGTCCCTTGTCCTATCACCCCATGCTTTGACAGAGCACTCAACACACTTCTTCAACACTCACCATCATGCCAGTGGGGCCCTGGACTCCCATGATGCCCTCATCACCCTGTTGAGATGGAGAGGTGACAGTGATGGTCATCAGAGAAGACAACTGCACTGTGTAACAACTACCCCAACTCTGCAAACCATCCCAGATCCTCCAAAGAGTTGTCCAACCTCTTTTCTTCCACCTCCACCAGGTTTAGGTGTTTTAATGCTCCTACAGATCTGGATCAAAGATCCTAAAGGGCTTGAGATAATCCAAGTAGACACTACAGTGTTTAGAGAACAATGTTTAGATCATATTGAAGCTTCAAGCTTCATCTTCTCCTCATTTCCTGAGAAAAATACAATTTATGAGATGGTTTGAACCTAATTTTCCATGATATTACACAATGATGGGGGTTGGAAGGGACCTCTGGAGACCATCTAGGCCAGAGCAAGTTCCATAGCAACACATCTATGTAGCTTCTGAGTATCTTCAGAGAAGAAGACTCCACCACCACTTCAGGACTGATAAAAATCACTCCACAAAGTTTTCTCCACCTCTATGTATCAACAGAAACCTGGTAGGAATAGCTCAGAAGAAGTCGTCTGACTTACTGTGTCCCTCCCCAAGATGTGCGCACAGCCAACAAGGGCAGGTGGAACCAGAATCAGAGGTCTGAGATGTTCCTGGGATGGACTTCTTGCCACTAAACATGTCTTCACCATAAATAAGGCAGCCAAGAAGTCACCACTGACCTTTAGGAGGAAGAGGAAGGCCACCACCACTCAACATAGAACAGTTTGGCTTGGAAGGGACCTTCAAGATCATCTAGTTCCATCCCTCCTGTCATAGGAAGGGACATCTTGTGCCTTTGGAGACCAACATGTGGTTTCCAGAGGTTGCAAACCTTGTTCTGAACCTCTCTTGAAGTGTGCTACTGGTTCCTTACTCCAAGGGACAAACATCCTGGTGGGTCTCTGACCTCCCTAAGTAGACCCTACAAGATCTACCTGTCTTTAAAATGCCTGGAGACTTCAGCATTGTCCTTTGGAGGCCAAATTTAACCCTTTTGTGGCCAAATTTAGAGCTTTTGTTTGAACCCAATACAATTTGAGGTTCTGTTGATTCACTTGATGCCAGAATCTGAAGAGCAGAGATGTTATTTCATCATTTCCTCCTGCTAATGAAGCCTGGGGGGAGGTTTCCCTCCAGACCTTTCACAGCTGTTGACATTCTCTTCAAGTGTTTTTTTTTTTGTCTCAGGAGCCTCGTTGAGATGTTCTGCTGGCAGATGGGGAGCTTGTCTAAGAGGATTGCAGCATAAAATTCAGTTTATTCATGGAACAGCCACAGGAGAAGAACCAAATTGAAATGTGGGCCTTGATTACAACTCAAGAGAATCTCCCTTGGGGGTTCTTTGCCAGAAGAAGACCCAAAACTTCTGAGGAAAAGAGAAAGTGGCTGCCCCAAGGATGATGGGGGTGTTGTGGTCCTCTACCAGCACACAAAAGGAGGGAAGAATGGAAAAAGGATAAAAAAAGCTGAAGGAATGGAGCCTGCATGTAGAATCTTCTATATATACAAAACCAAGAAGGTCCATCATGGTCCACCATCATCATCAGATGGAGGGGAGGAGATACTGCCCATCTGACCAGTGAGAACATAGTCAAGAGTCAATGGGATTCAGTTGGTCACACAGTTGGTCACCTGGATATCTAATTATGGAAGGAGATGCTAATTGCAACCTGTGGACAGATTTTGACAGCATCTCCATCACCTTCAAATGTGGCTGGTGAAAAAAAAATGAGGAAGGTGGTGGAATCAGACCTTCAGGCATCTTCTAAAATGGGTGAGGAGAAGGTGATGGTAGAAAGATGCCTCCAAAAGAGGACAAGCTGCAAGAAGCCAAGCCAGGAACATTGATGAAAGGATCTACCTGAGGGCCAGGCAGCCCACGAGGACCTCTTGGGCCAGTTGCTCCATCACCAGCTTCTCCCTGAAGAAGAGAGAAGCCCAGAGGTTATGATTTGGAGGAAGGACATCACATCACATGATTGCTGATGTGTTTGGCCACAATTTAAAGGTCATGGGAAGAGTCAGAAGACTCATTTCCATTGATTTTCTGCTCTTCTCTCTGGAGAAACCATGGGGGAGAAGGACATCAGGGTGAAAGAGGGATGAAGTGGATGGACTGGGTCATGGAGAAGGTCCCCAGGATCTCAACTACTTGTGTGTGACCTGCCTGGCAGGTTAATCATAGAATCATAGAGTTGGAAGGGATCTTCAAAGGCCATCTAGTCCAACCTCATACAGTGAGCAGGGACATCCTGCAGTAGATCAGATTGCTCAGAGCCTCAGCAAGCCTGGTCTTGAATGTCTCCAGGGATGGGGCCTCCACCACCTCTCTGACTTCTCCTTAATGTCTCATCTAAGTCTTCTCTTCTCTAATTTCAAACCATTGCCACTTGTCCTATCACTCCATGCCCTGGCAAACAGCCCCTCCTTGGCTTTCTTGAAGGTCCCTCTGGGTTCTGGTTGTCACTGACCTTGTTGCCTTTGGGTCCTGGTGTCCCAGAAATCCCCTGCAGGAGAAGAAAAGCAAAATAGAAGGGAGGACTTTACTTTTCATGTCCTAGTGCTCCTAGAGAGTGAAAGCACACCCAGCTTGTGCCCTCAACCTCACTCCCCCAACATCCCTCTGCTGCCCAAAGGACACTGGGGTGATGATGTCCAAGTGTCACCTCTTTTCCTGGGGATCCTGGTGGTCCTGGGGGCCCAACAAATCCATTCCTTCCTCTCTTCCCACGTTCCCCCTTGAAAACAAAAGCTTTTAAGAAGAAGAACATCCTGATGGAAATGTCCTGCTGTCCCCTTAAGTGGCCCTGGAGATGTTCCCTACATTGGCTGCAAGTAGGAGCCACTGGGGTGCTCTCCATGTGGGGTCTCCTCTCATTGAAGAGAAGGAACTCCACCAAAACCCCAAGTTTAGGTAGCTGTTCTCCATCCCACCTTGGAAGGATGTCTCCATGTTCTCCATGTGCTTGGAAGGAGACCTACAGGTTGCTCTCTCTGCTCCTGAAGTCTAAGAACCCCAAAAACCTTCATTCTCATCCCTGGTGCCATCACAACCCCCCTTCAGTGGTCTCATTGAGCCACATCACAAAGTTTCAAAGAACAGGAGATCTCTACCTTGCTTGGAGCTTCAACCCTTTTTTTTTTAGGACCTTGAAGGACATCTCCTTGCACCAAACCTTCTGGTCTACTCTTTGCCAACTACATCCGCTGGTCTAACAAAAGTTGTTACTTCTCCTTTTGGAGTCAGGCTTTGTTCCTGCTTCTCTCCAGTGCCTAGATATAGGATCAAGGTCTGGAGACCTTCATAGGTGGGGTCTGGACCCACTTGTAGACAACCCCAGTAGCACCATGGTTGTTCTCAGCTTGAAGTGACTAACACAAGACATGCAGTCCCATCACCACACACCACCTACCTTCTGTCCTGGTATCCCTGGAAGACCTGGAGCCCCTCTGTCCCCCTGTGACCCCGGGATCCCAAAGTTGCCTCGAATGCCCTGGATGCCCTGAGCTCCTGGAGGACCTGGACCTCCTGGCTCACCCTGTGGAGTGAATCACAGGTAATATGGCTCTTAGGTGGAATCAACTGTTTACCCTCTTGCTAAATGGTCCTGGAGAAAGTTTAGGGTGTATCCTTGAATTTACATAGAATTGGGGCACCCTCCTCCAGCTCAGGTCCATGAGAGAGGTCTGAGCTCCACCACCCAGTGGTGGAATGCTCAGCAAGGACTACAAAGAGCAAGACCCCAGAAGCCCTATCTAGAAGAGAAAAACCCTCACCTTAAATCCAGGTGGCCCAGCCTGACCAACAGGGCCTCTGAACCCAATTCCTGGCTCTCCCTACAAAGAGAAGGAGGTCAGGAAAAATCAAGATCATTGTGGGGTTATGAAAATGAGACTTGGATTCATGTTCCTCCTTAAACACCCAACTGAAGTCCCCACAGAGCTCATCTCTACACTGAGGGTTTCTACAGAGCCCTCAGCACATCTCCTCTAGGTGGTGGAAAGTCCTGTATGACCAGGAGAGGGCAAAGCTGGTGAGAGCATCTAAAGAGCTTCAGAAGACAAGAAGTTTTGCTGCAGGAGATGGTATCAGAGGACTCTCATATTCTGAAATTATTAATTTATATTGCAGATGCCTCTGAGAAACATCTGTAGATCCTCTCTAGTCAACAGAAAGAGGATGGAGACCCACCAAGGGATTGGACACACTTGAACCCACACCTCAGGAGGTGACCTGGACCCTTCATCCCAAGATGGGGAGGCTAAATATTGCAAAAGGAGGAGGCAAACTCTCACTGTGCAAGAAGAGACACCCTTGATTGTGAGACCAACTTTGTTCTTTACCTTCTGGCCAGTTTCACCTCTGTCTCCTTTGGTGCCCTGTGAAATAAAGAGAGAAGATCCCAAACTTGTGAAAGAGAAAATATCACCCCAGTGCAATCCTGAGTGTGAGGAAAGGTTTCCACTCATGATCATCATCTAATGGACCAAGTGGCCTCTCTGACCTCCACCTCTTTTGGCCAGAGGTGGGCACAGAAGAGCCAAATGCCCTATCACAGAGCCATTCTGATGGACTACTAGGGTGACCCAGTAGATTTTGACTTTCCCATGGCAATCCCCAGCTCTGGATTTTGGACACTGAGCTGGTGACACTTCTGCACCAGCTGCTGACACCAACTCCACAACTCACCTTTTCTCCAGGTTCCCCCATCTCCCCAGGCTGTCCCTGCAAGAGAGAACCCATAAATCTACAAGCCATCTGTTCTCCCTTTCCATGACCATGTCCCCAGAATGCTGTAAGCTAAGCAAACTACTTCTTCCCCACCTTCCCTTGTCTGCCTTTCTCTGGGTCCCACCACCTTGGATCTGCCACTCAGTCCCTAAAAGCAATTGTGGATAAAAGTGTCCATAAAGAGAGAGAGGAAGGAAAGAAAGGGAGGAAGGAAAGAAAGGAAGGAAACCCCAGGTTTAGGGATAAAGGTGGGAATGGGACAATCCCAATTCCATCTACACAGTCTCCCATAGACCCTGAATGTCCTCTCCACCAGCACATCCCAAGCTGCCTTTCTCCTTTCAGACCCTCTTAGCTCACAGAACCTTCTCCTGGTCTCAGAAGCTCAGATCAGGGAAGGGATATCCCTACCTTTTCTCCTTTGTCCCCACGGACTCCTGGAGCTCCCATTTCTCCCTGGAAAAACAACAGGCAACCCTTTTAATCACAAACACACATCACCATGAGGAATTTCTTCTTCTTTCTTTGGGTGGTGCCATGGTTCCCACATCAGCTTTTATAGCAAATATCTATGGAGGAACCCATCCTTTCCACCACTTGTGTTCCCAGACCAGACTGGAGATGTCCCTGACCCTTGTCTCTCCTCTCCAATGGCCAAAAGTGATGATTACTGGCTCTTGAAGATACTGGTCTGGTCAATTTTCACTCCTGATTCCTCAAGTCTCCAAATAAGACACCTCTGAGACGTCAACCACAGTCCTGGCTCCTATTGCATTAGAAGATGAAAGAAAATCACTGACCTTTTGGCCAAGGAAAGGTGGATCTGCAGGACCAGTTTCCTCCTTCTGCAAGAAAATAGAATGTATTTATGGAGCAAGATGATGAAAAAAGGGACCAACTGTGAGAAGTAGGACATGAATGTTTTACCTTGATTCTCCTCGGGTGATGAGGTCCTGGGTAAGCCTGCAATCAAAAAAAGAAAAGATGGTGAGGGAAAGTGGAGAAACTTTTCAACCTTGACCCATGGAAAAGACCCCTTTGAAAAGGTTAGGCAGCAAGAGGGGAGGCTGGAGGCATCTCCCAAGGAAGTTGTGTGGGTCAAGAAGCCCATCAAAGTGCTCCTGGCTGGGTATGGGGTGGCCTCTAGGGTTCTTCTGATCTTCTCCAGCATGAATAGGACATCTGAGAGCTGGTGATGCCCATTTCATATGGGCTACCAGGGGTTGTGAACCCAGAGATGCCTCAAAACGGGGCACTGAGGTCCCACCTTAACCTATTAAAGAAATTTGAAGAAGAGAAGACTGAGAGGAGAACTTTTAGACATCTTCCAGTACCCAAAAGGGGCCTAAAAGAAAGGAGAGGGACTTCTTGTAGGGGTGTGTAGTGATAGGACAAGGGGAGATGGTTTTGCACTGAAAAAGGGAAGATTTAGTTGAGATATTAGAAAGAAATTGCTTATCAGGATTTTGCACAAGCAAGAGAAGGCAAATGGGGTTCTTCTTGTGTCCACACAACCATAGAACACATTGAGCTGGAGAGGACCTTCAAAGGCCACCTAGCCTAACCCTCCTGCAGTGAGCAGAGACATTTTGCACTAGATGAGGTTGCTCAGAGCCTCAGCAAGCCTGGCCTTGAATATCTTCAGGGATGGAGCCTCCACCACCTCTCTGGGCAACCTCTTGCAGTGTCTCATCACCCTCATGGTGAAGAAAGGACTTTGAAGGCAACTTTGTGTGGGTTTTTTTCTCACCAGTGATCCAGGTGGGGATCTCCGAGCTCCAGGGGCACCAGGGAGATGAACCTGTGATGAAGCCAACATGGAAGGGTCACCACTTCCTTCTGGGTCACATTGATGGCTCTTCTCTTCCACACAGGCCAGCCCAAAGCTGCCATGGTGAAATGGGGTCTTTACAGGGTGTCTCTCATCCTCGGCAGATCTCTGGGCTCTGACATGCCTTGGGAGAGCAGAGTAGTCATCTAAATCAACATTTTCCTGTGGGAAGAGAAACAGCATCCTGTTGAGGTATAATATTAGATAATAAAATTAAATCATAGAATCACCTTGGTTGGAAGGGACCTCTCAGATCATCAAGTCCAACCATCAACCCAACTCTGATAAGAACCATCCCTAAATCACATCTCTAAGCTCTGTGTCTGCCTGTTTCTTAAATACCTCCAGGGATGGTGCCTCAACCACCACCATGGGCTTCCTCTTCCAATCTTGATAATGTTTTCAGAGTCAAAATTTCTCCTAATATTCAGTCTACCCCTCTCCTAGCACAATTTGAGGCCATTTCCTCTTGTCCCATTGCCTCTTCCTTGGGAGAAGAGCCCAATTCCTAACTCTCTACACCCTCCTTTCAGACAGTGATAAGGTCTCTACTCAGCCTTCTTCTCTCCAGGCTGAACACCCTCAGTTTTCTCAATTTCTCCTCACAAGACTTGTGCTCCAGACCCTTCACCATCTTTATTACCCTTCTCTTCACCCACTCCAGCACCTCAATGTCTTTTGAGGTGAGTGCCCCAAAACTGGACTGAGCACTTGAGGTGGGACCTCACCAGTACCCAGTACATGGACATGAAAGTGACCTTCAAAGGCCATCTAGTCCAACCTTGAAGTGAGCAGGGACATCTTGCACTAGATGAGGTTGCTCAGAGCCTCAGAAAGCCTGGACTTCAATGTCTTCAGGGATAGGGCCACAACCATCTCTCTGGGCAACCTCTTCCAGTGTGTCACCACCTTCATGGGGAAGAAGGGGTAATTTCCCTTCTCACCATAGTGTTCCTCATCCAGATCAGGATACTGTTTGCCTTCTTGGCCACCCGGGCACCTGCTGGCTTATCTTCAGCATTAATTTACTGCCATTTCAAAGAAATAAAACCCACTTAAACCATCACAGCTTTGAACTTCACGTGCCTCCTGCACCAGTCATATCCCAGTAACACACCTGCCATGAGATTGATGTAGCCAGGGCATCCAACTGGAATAAAACAGCTATTAATGACTATTAACAGCTAATGATTAAGCTGCCACTCGGTGATGTTTGCAGGGCTCATGATTTGAGCCAATAGAGCAAATTTAAGGTACACACAATAAAGCTTGGACAAATAGTTACAGTGTGTTTGCAGCCAGAAGGATAACCCAATCCCGGGCTGCATCAAGAGAAGTGTGGCCAGAAGGTCAAGGGAGGGGATTTTGCCCCTCTACTGGGCTCTGGTGAGACCCCAACTGGAGTTACTGGGGCCAGTTCTGGAGCCCTCAACATAAGAAGGACATTGAGATGTTGGAGTGGGTCCAGAGGGGGGCACAAAGATGATGAGAGGGATGAAGCCCTTATGAAGGAGCTGAAGGAGTTGGGGTTGTTGAGCCTGAAGAAGAGAAGGCTCAGGGGGGACATCATAGGAGCTTCTCAATACCTGAAGGGGGCTACAGAAAGGCTGGGGGTGGACTTTTTAATAGGGTCCAGGATGGCAGGACAAGGAGGAATGGATGCAAATTGGAAGAGGGGAGATTTAAGCTGGAGAGAAGAAGGAATCTCTATACCCAACATTGGGGGAGACACTGGAAGAGGTTTCCCAGAGAGGATGTGGATGCCCCATCATCCCTGGAGGTGTTTAAGGCCAGGCTGGATGAGGCATTGAACAACTTGGTGTAGTGGGAGGTGTCCCTGCCCATGGCAGGAGGGTTGGAACTAGATGATCTTGAAGGTCCCTTCCAACCCAAACCATTCTGTGATTCTGTAAGAACCTAAAATATGGTTGTAAATAGTAAAATATCTACTCTTCTTGCTGTAGTCAAAAAATTACAGTATTCCTGATTCTTGGATATCTCCTTCTCTCTCAATTATTCCCTGAGACACACAGTGGAAACTCTGCAGTGTAGCTTTGGTGAATAAAGCAAAAAAAAGCAGTGAATTTATTTGTAATTCAAGAAACCCCCTTGTACCCAAACCTAAACCCTGCCTGAGACCTACAGGACCACACTCTGGAGAAGAAAAAACAGGATGGGGAGAAGTTCTTTGGCTCTGTTCTTACTCTTTGGTGGCAAAATTAAAGACTTGTGTTCATCTTGCTTGATTTACTGCAGGAGGGTTGGAACAGATGATCTTTGAAGGTCCATCCTACAAAATAATTTCATTTTGAAATTTGCATCAAGACTTTTAAATGGTTCAAGGTAAGGGAAAATAAATCCTCAACGAAGGACTTCCAAGAAACACTGGTTCATCCAGCCCTAGACATGATGCTGTCAGGTTTGTGGGGATGATAGTTTTCTTTTTATTGCTGGATTTTTAACCAGGGGGATGATAATTTCAACTGAGTAGCTAATGAAGCCACCAAGAAGCTTCTGACTCACCCAAAGACGTAAAGGAAAAAAGAAATAAATTATTTCCTTCCAATTAAAATTGAAATTCTTGCACTGAAAGTCTGCAAGGATGATGGAATGAGGGAGAAAAGACAGGTCAGTGACAGAATGTTCAGGAGAGCTTCCATCTCAGGTGGGTTTTGAGAGATAAACACTTCCTAGGTTTATGGAGAGGTGACCTGGGTGGGTGGGATGGCACCATGGGATGAGACCATTTTGATGTTCCCATCAATCCTGCCTCTGGTCACAGCTCATCTGCATGTGGGGTGGATGCAAAGCACTTTATCTCTTTAGATAGCTTGTTGAGCTTGTAGATGTGGGATTGGAGGAGCCCATGGGTTGCCAAGACTTCAGTGAGGGTTCAGGAGGTGACCCTGTGTGCATGAGATCTCATAAAGCTGCCAGTTATTGGGGTGGTGGGAAATTGCTGGGGGTAATAACTCTCCCTCAGTCCATAATTCCTCTGCAATTTGAGCTGCTTCCTGCTCCGTGAAAAGCAGGGAGGCAGCTGGTTTCCAGAGGGATGATTTAGTGGTGGCAGGTGGCAAAGGAAAATAAAAAAGAGAAGGGAAAATGGGAGAAAAAAGTATAGAAAGGAGGGTAAAGAGAAAAATGGAAGAAAAAGATGGCTCGGGGGATGTGGGTTAAAAGGGAATACTGCTGGAGAGGAAGAAGAGAGAAACAAAGGGGAGAGAAAGAGAGAGAGAAAGAGAAAGAGAAAGAGAAAGAGAAAGAGAAAGAGAAAGAGAGAGAGAGAGAGAGAGGAGAGAAAGAAAGGAGAGCGAGAGAAAGATAGAGAGAGAGAGANAGAGAAAGAGAGAGACAAAGAGAGAAAGAGAGAGAGAGAAAGGAGAGAGAAAAAAGAGAAAGAAAGAAGAGAGAGAGAAAGAAAAAGAAAGAAAGAAGAGAGAAAGAAAGAAGAGAGAAGGAAGAGAGAAAGAAAGGAGAGAGAAAGAAGAGAGAAAGAAAGGAGAGAGAAAGATAAAAGAGAGAAAGAGAGAGAAAGAAGAGAGAGAGAAGAGAGAGAAAGAAAGTAGTGAGACAGTAAGGAGAGAGAGAAAGAAGAGATAGAGAGAGAGAAGAGAGAGAAAGAAAGTAGAGAAACAGAAAGGAGAGAGAGAGAGAAAGAAAGTAGTGAGACAGTAAGGAGAGAGAGAAAGAAGAGATAGAGAGAGAGAAGAGAGAGAAAGAAAGTAGAGAAACAGAAAGGAGAGAGAGAGAGAAAGAAGAGAGAGAGAGAGAGAGAAACAAAAAGCCCAGGAGATATAAAATGTATAAAAATGAAGTGACTGTGGATTTTACCACAAAGACAACTAGACTGGTTTAACTCTGAAAACGGTTAAGCTTAACTGCAGGTTTGCTGTCAGATGGAGGAGGCAGGAAATGTCCCACAGTGTCCACAAACACCCAAGAAGTGGCTCATCCCTGAAAAGAGCACTCAGTCACTGCTTCTCACCCAGGCAAACGTACCTGGGCTCATCCTGCCTCTTCCTACCAGTTAATTTCCTTCCCCCATTAACTCCTGCCAGCCAGAAATTGCACCTGGGAGATGAAGCTCTTGGGTTATTATGGGCTGCTTCTCTCCAGGGCCCCATGAACCTTTTAACAGGGAAAAATTTGTGATTGCTGCTGCTGATGGGAAAACAGCCCAGCTCTATTTCACTCCCTTGGCACTGCCCTTCCCTCAGCTGCAGGAGGAGGGGATGGAGGAGATGCAGGGAGAGACAAGCTCCTGATTTTTCCCTGCCTTTTCATAGAATGGTTTGGGTTGGAAAGGACCTTCAAGATCATCTAGTTCCAACCCCACTGCCATAAGGACACCTCCCATTAGACCAGGTTGCTCAGTGCCTCATCCAGCCTGGCCTTGAACACCTTCAGGGGTTGATGGGGCATCCACAACCTCTCTGGGCAACCTCTTCCAGTGTCTCACCACCCTCACCATGAAGTATTTCTTTCTTCTCTCCAGCCTAAATCTCCCCTCTTCCAATTTGCATCCATAATTCCTAGTCCTTCCATCACATACCCTATTAAAAAGTCCTACCCCAGCCTTTCTGTAGCCCCCTTCAGGTATTGAGAAGCTCCTATGAGGTCCCCCCTGAGCTTTCTCTTCTTCAGGCTGGACAACCCCAACTTCTTCAGCCTGCCCTCAGAAGGGAGATGCTCCAGCCCTCTCATCATCTTTGTGGTCTCCTCTGGACCTGCTTAAACAGCTCAATGTCCTTCTTATGTTGAGGGTTCCAGAACTTGACTATCTGAACTGAGCTCTACCTGCTTTCAAGAGCACCACAAAGCTCCAACCTCAATCCTACAAGAATTGGTTCCATCCTCTGTGCTTCCAGCTGTTCCTCGAGTTTAACTACAGCCCAACAAGAGGAAAAAGTGCATCCAGGACAGAAGCAAAGCTGACGGATGCTCAAGCTGTCTCCAGAGCCCTCTTGTGGCTGCTGCGACAAATGTTTCTCCACCTTCGTGATTCAGTGTGGAGAACATGAGCCAACTAAGAGACAGCTCGAGTGATGAAAGCAGAACAAAGTGCTCAATAAACTATTTAAATCACAACAAGATTTTATCCAGGAGGTTCTTCGAGCTCCTCCTCCCATTGCTATTCCTGGAAATATCCTCACTAACACTGATCCTGGCAGTAAATGATGCTGTAACTGCTGGCAGACACCCAAGGGATCTTTTTTCCCTCCCAATTTTCAGTCTGTGGGCATCCAAGTGTTCTTAGAGCATTTTCTCCATCATACAGGAGCACACCAGTATCCAAAGGTTTGAAAACAGCACTGGAGGGATTCTCTTTCCCTTCTCTCCATCACTGAGTCTTAAAAAATACATACACATGCTCTTTTCAAGCAGTTTTAACTCCTGGTGATTACCTTAAGGAGTCCTCCAGACACAGGCACCTCAAATGGAACCTCCACCTCCAGGCTCTGTGGTTCTTCTGTCACCTCAGAGTGAGCCAGGTCATCAGCAGAAGTCTCAAACACCAGTGGCTCCTGCAACACCAAAAAATGTAGGGTTTTGTGATGATGATGATGGATCCACACATGTGATGAGCTGGACCATGACAGGTAATTTCTACCCACTGTCCCATCCCTCCATCATGGTTTTGTCCCATCTGGTTGCACTTCTGAATCAGAATGGAGTGAGTAGTGGTCACCTCCAAGCTTTCCTTCCAAGCTTCTCCTACCTTCTTAGATGGAAGTAAGGAGGATCTCTTTTGGTTTTGAGGCCACCCTCATCTTTATTTCTCTAACTTTCAGCTGCTTTGCTCCCACCATACACACACCAATCCCACAAGCCCTAACACTCAAAGGGCACAAAGAGGTGGATGACTTTGGAGCCTGGAGTAGATGACCTTCTGAGGGTCCCTTCCAACCCTATTGTTCTAGGATTCTATGATGACTTCTAGCTACCTCCACCAACAACAAGAGTTGGCTTATTCTTTTATTTCCACTGAAAAAAAATAAAGAATGCTTTGGAATCCCATGGATTTTTAACCAAGATCCATTATCCTCAATAGTTTTTTACAAGTCACCACCTGATGGTAGAGGTGACCCTGAAGCCTCCAATGATTTGTTTCTGATCCTCTCTCACCTCTTTCTAGGTCCGTCTGCCCATCAAGGATGACAGATGATGATACTTACACCGTGTTCGGTGGTAGGAAGAGCTTCCTTGGAGGTCTTGCTTGTCCTGGAGCCACCCAGCTGATGCACCAGTCCATCCAGACCTTCCCTCAGGAGCATGTTGGAAAGGTCCTTCAGCAATGCCAGCTGCAACCAGTAGAGACCATTAAGACAGCATCCCAGTGCCACCCTCCAGTTCCTGTCTGTGTTTTGAGCATCTAGAAGCTGATGGAAATACAAGTCAACCCAGATGACACACCAGAAGGAAGGGATGCCACCCAGAGGGACCTTGATAGGCTTGAGAGGTGGGCCCATGCCACCTCATGAAGTTCAGCAAGGCCAAGTGCATATCCAGAAGAAGAAGATAGAAAAGCTTATTACCATGACCTTGGCAAAAGGATGGTCAAAGTGTTCCATACCTTGATCCCATTTGCTTCAAAAAGTATCTCCAGATCCTGGAAGAAGAAGAAAGAAGGGTCAGAACTTCTCTCTCCTCCATCCCTAGTCCTGCAGGTGGTTGATGGCTAAGACACACACTAGGTACCCCCTGTCACCTCAACCCCAGAGAGGGAGATGTTTCTAACATTAGTGTCTATATTTTTTGGTTTATTTACCTTCATTTCCACTCCTCTGCCTGGTGGACCAGGTTCTCCCTTTAGATGAAGAAGAACAACTGATTAATGAAGCCATTATCTCAAGGAGCAGCAAAAAGAGAAGCTCTGAAGAGGGACAAGAGCCACATATCATGACCCCATGGGATCATTTCTGGCCCTTACTCCATGTTATGACTCCAGAAAATTCCCTATCATCACAGAATCCCATCCTGCCCACTGGGTTCCTTCCCTCCTCCACAGGACACATCTCCTGGTTGCACTTCATCAGGGAAACCTGGAGAAGATCCAACCATGGACATCATCAAAGGGAGGTTTGAACCATCCCCTTCTCCATTTCTTGGCCAAGCACAACTTGAGAAAAGCCAAAGGTCTTTGAGGTCCCTTAACACCAGTGAGGAGGAGGATGGCCAAGGTGTCCTCATGGGTGGTGGTCACTTATGGAGATCAGCAACCTGATCTTGGAACTAGATGATCTTTAAGGTCCCTTCCAACCCAAACTATTCTATGGTTCTTTGAGATGGCCATGGAGCTGGTGACCCACCCTGCAGACACAAGTGGTCTGGGTTAAACATCTTCAATGGGTTGGACCTCCAACAGCAAGTTGTATAGTCTGGGTGTCCATCTCTCCTTGCTTGGCACAGAAACACTCTCCTGGGCCACCACCACAGATGGAACTAAGGAAGGGCTACAAAAGCTTGGGAGAAGAAGATCTTTTGAGGCAGGGGCTGACCTGCCTCTCTGATGAGCTTCATTTCACTGAAATCTGGTTTCTGTATCAACAGATTCCGGTGGAATGAAGGGCATCAGGAAGGCTTCAACTTCCTTGGACCTTAGGTCAATCAGAAGATTTACTTGGACCTGCTGGTGCTGCTTTCTGCAGGATTTTCTCCTCCATTAAGGGTTTGTTCCCACCTCTAAAGATCTTCAGATGTGTGTTGCATCAGAAGCCACTTCTGATGTGCTCATAAACTTGAAGAGGGGGAGGAAAGCAAGAAAACATCCCTAAACTTTGGAGAAATTTATCCCATCTGATTCCTGACCAACATCTTCCTCCTTAGATGATCTTAATTAAGTTGTAGGACAGCAATATCACTGTGACCACAAATTCATGACCCCTTTTGAGAAGTTCTGCTTCGAAAACTCAACCTTTTAGGAGATCAGAAGAGATGTGAGGTGCTTTTTCCTTCTGGCCATCACAATACAACAGCATCAACTCAAATATGTCTCCACAAATTCAGGACATACCTTTGGGCCTGGAGGACCTCTTTCACCTTTCAAGCCATCCTTCCTGCAGTCCCCCTGTAAGCCAGAAGGAAAATGTTAGTTCTTCAGCCCCTCTAAAATTCCCCCAGTGGAGATTATGGGTTTGTTGTGCATTGTGACATTTCTCACGCACCTTTCCCAGGTGAACCAACCTAATTTTGGCCCAGAGAGATGGTGGAGACACCATCCCTGGAGACATTCAAGGCCAGGCTTGATGAGAAACCTGACCCAGGATGTTCCTGCTCACTGCAGGTGGGTTGGACTAGGTGGCCTTTAAGGTTCCTTCCAACTCAACACATTCCATGATTCTCTTTGAAGAGAAGACCCTAACCTCCAAGAAGAAGGGAGCTCTGAGGCAGAAATAGATGGTTCTTTCTATGATCTACTGCACAATCCCAGCTTCTCCCTCTTCTTTAGAAATTGCCTTACATCCTTTCCAGGTTGTCCTGTGTCTCCTTTTCTCCCCTGCTCTCCAGGACGTCCTGGGATCCCCTGGAAGAAAGGATTCAGAGGAGCAATCAGAAATAGAGCACATCCAGGAGGAGGGGGGAGAAGAAGGCCCAAGGAGGGGGGAGGAAGAAGAAACAAGGAGTGGGGAGGAGAAAGAACCAAGGAGGAGGGAGGAAGAAGAACCAAGGAGGG
>VZTY01003352.1:0-34097 GCA_013400935.1 Turnix velox
CAGTCATGTCACATCCTTCAGAAACCCTTTTCCCTGGCATTCCATGTACATAAACCTTAAATTCACTTCCTCTATGCAAAAATCAGTTTTGCTGTGCCTGTGGAACTAGTAAATAGTAATTTCAGTCTACTCTTCCTATGGAACTGCAAACTGCTAGCACCTGCTAATATGCCCGAAATGGCTTTTTTTAAAGGAAACAACAGAAGCTTGCTTTAAAGATGGCATTGTTTAAAGAGTTGAGTGATTTCCTCTTTTCAGTCTTTGAAAGAGATTTTCTGATTGTGAACAGTTTGGGTTTTTTTGGGGTTTTTTTTGTAACTCATAAACCAACAAAGCTTCATAACTTTTTTCAATAATATAAGTGCAAACCTCATACTTTCACTTACATACCTGAATTCTGGCAAATCTTCTTAGTAAGTTACACATCAATTGTGGCAAGAAATTAATAGCTCAAATTCTATTAAAAAGAGGCATATTGATTGCATATTTTAAATATCAAAATGGATGTCAGGTGACGTGGCTTCAGTTGACGTGGCTTAAAAGATCATAGATTCACCTAAGTTGAAAGGCAAGTATCAATTCATCTAGTCAAACCATCACTTCAACTCTGACAAGAACCATCTCTAAATCATATCTCTAAGGACTGTGTCTACTTGTTTCTTAAGTAGCTTCAGAGATAGATGAAGCAACATACCGGGATTTCCCATATGCAAATCTCTTGGACATTCTCAATAGTCTACAGCTATCAGTTGAAGCTTCTCTAATTAGAAAGTAACTTTTTGAAAGAAATCATGATTCTCGCATGTCATAAGGACATGAGTGGCTTTACAAACAGAGGACATGGACACTGGTACTAATTGAAAACTGACGATTTACACACAGATGTTACTAAAACTGACAGAACTTTGTTATGTATGTTAGAATGATATGCTTTGATATGTGTATTGGTGAGATACACATAGTCTATAGATTAAGAGTACCTTGGAGAAAATGAAGAAAGGAAGAGGGCTGTCTGGAACCAGTAATTAGGATTAAAAGGAGACTAATTCCTGCAGCATTCTGAGAGATTCCCACTGAGGAGTGCCTTAGTGGATTCTCCTCTTATTCAAATAAAGTTAACAATTTCAGGGCTCCTCTATTTCCTTTGTAAACACCAACCTGGCAAAGAGTTTTCCATGCATTTGTAATAACTAGTTTCAGCTTTTTCAGCAGGTGGTAAAAAGGCAATACACCCTCACCAGTCTTCCACCTTTCTCCAGCAAACTCGGTTTCTTCCTGGGCCAGTTGCTGTCACCTCAGTTTCACTGCATTTTTTCAATCCATAGCAATAACTTTACATCACAAAAAATTTATGTGTCAGAGTACCATAAAGCCCCAATTGCCGTATTCATTGCCGTAAGCACTGCATATCAAGCAGACTGAAATAAACGTTTTCTTCTATTACATTACTTAAAGATACAGTTACTTTCTTTTCTTGCTTTAGAACATGCCTTATTTTTTTAAGGATTACTCACTCTTAAAACATTAGTTCTTCCTTTATCTAAATTGATAATAATTTTATTTATTATATAAGCAGTACTGCAGTGCATTTAATGTTTGGTTTCACACAATTATTAACAAACATGCAAGACCTGACTTAGGACCTCTGATTTATTTTTTTCTTTTGCCTACCATGAAAATCATATCTAGTGCTTTGGGACCTGAAATTTGACATAAAGTACCTGACATTCATTAGAAAAATTAGAGCAAGAATGACTTCACTAACCATTTCTTCACATAATGAGGGACTTGCTCAGCCTGGTGTTTTCCATGACCCTATAAGAATTCCCTCATTCCTAATTTGACAAAGCCTGGTGTGGTGCACTTGTATGCCCCAGACATTACCTGCTTTCACTTCCAAAGGATGCAGCTGCTGCAGTTTCAGTCAGTAATGAGGCTGAAAGCATTTTCCAAACAAATTCATATATGAACATGAGCAACCACTCATTGCACAGTCCAACATAGAGCAGATCCTTCACCAGCATCTCTCTAAACACCAACAGCACTAACATAAAAATATGGACAGTCCAAATTGCTTCCTTTGTCCCTTTCAGCACATGCAGACTAGAGTGAGAAAATGGATAAGAGGAGGATTTAGGATAGGCAATATGTATGTTACAATAAAGCAATATATTACTGTTGTCATATGATTCCACGTAACTTTTCAGGAAAGGAGTATTGATTTGTTTCCTACCTTGTCACAAAACCAATGAAGAAAGATTTAGATTGCATCCTCATGTCACTTCAAAATTTGGCATTTATTTTCACTGAAGGACACAATACCTTTTTTAATCAGACTTTGAAGGAGAAAGAAAACAGAAATACTGTTAAACTTCATCCAGAAGTCTTCCTCTATAAATACTAAAATATTAAATGCTAAGCACTAATTTGAAGGTGGAGGCACCTGTTCATTAGTTAGTCATCAAGATTCCAGTACAGTTAAAATCCTTGCACCTGTAAATACAACACCCTCCTCACCACTGCAACTTCCAGCAGTGACATTTCTCAGATAAGGAATGCTTATCAAACAAGTGTTATGTGAAAACCAATCTACTGTCTTAACAATTAACAAAAAAACAAAAAAATCCAACCACCTCCAGCCTGGATCAATTTCTTCCAGAACCATTATGGAGTGATGTAAAACAAAGGAAACGTGGCAGGTTCAACAATGCTGCCACGATCTACAGGCCTATTAGAAGATAGTTGACTCCAAAAATCAGAAGTCATGGAGAGAGAGGCTTATACTTGATGAGGATGCAACCATTGACACCAGTCAGCAGCCCTAAGATGACTCCCACAATACAGCACCAAAATACATACAGCAAAGCAAAATGCAACCAGTCTTCCAGTTCCTGTAGACACTATTCCTGAAAAAGTGTCTCCAAATGGACCATGTCACCCTTTCAGTTAGGATATGTCTTCTTATAGCAGCTTTCAGGGACATAGCTTTTTTCAGCTAGGAGATGCTAAGAGGAAGATGTTGTCTCCAGCAAGTCCCTATGGCTTTGCACCTCACAAAACTGCAGCTGCCTATGTAACAGACCCAGAGCTATCACAGCTGCAAGAATGTTCCATTGTACTGAAAAACAAGGTCACCCACAGTTCTTTTCACCTTACAAGCCAAATGAGCAGCATAGAACTATGCCAGAACTTCTGCAGATGTGACTGGGCAAAGAAGGATCAGCAGGAAGTACATGAGTGCCTCTTGCTGATAGCAGGAGCTCTTAGCAGAAACAGACGGCCAAAACTCCAGCAGATAGCAAAATCAGTGCAGCTGCAACAGCCAGCTATCCAGGGAAAGACAAGAAAGAGTGAACCTATAAAAAATCCAAGGTTCTTGTTCATCAGGATCACAAGAACTCTACCAAATGTCAGAGCTTATGCTACACCCCAGAAGATGAAGCTTAGGAGTCACATCAGGGTTCAAGCTAAAGGCCTAAGACAGGAGTCCTCACAGAGCCTTAAGGAGTTCAACAATAATATCACCACAGTTCTAACTCTCCTCATACTGCCTGCTCCTATCAGCCCAAATTCTCACTACCACCATTTAAGAGGACTCTATCCCACCTATCCAGGTGCAGCAGATGACAAGTCCACCCAAAAATGACTTGTAAGAGAGTTTGGAACAAGCGCTGGGCCCTGCATCAGCTAACCACCTTTTCAGTGGAGCTTGCAGAAATCAGGAGAGTATTTGCTAGTTTCACGGTCAGGAGTTAATTTATCCTTGCTTTCAGTGGAGAGGTTTATATTTGAAGGAGGAGGACAGGTGAAAAATGGCTGCACTAATTTTACTGCATTCATGGGTTAACGAGCTAAATGGAGAAAAACAGTCAAGATGGTAGCCAGCAGTGCTAGTTCAGATCACTTAGACTGCCCATGTAAATAGCTAATACAACAACAGCAATAGTAAAGATGGAAAAAATTCACAAGTCAGAGTAATTAATGACGTAATTGTTTAAACACAGCTATTCAAACAGGGATCTCCTTAGGTAAGGCACACCTACACTCATTATTCTTCCCAATATGTTTACCTCACATTAGATTTTATGAGTGACATAATGATGTTATTAATATTTCAGCCTTTTTACTCAGAAAGATTTATCTGCAGATAACTTCAATTACTCAAGACACCTGGATGAGAAATCCCTGTCATTTCACACTTGTAACCCTCAGTTTGCATCAGCAGTGATCTGAGTGCTATAATGACAGGATACAGACAGTAAGAAGTGCATTGACTTCACCTTGTGTGTAAAGAAACTGAATTACACTCCAGCTAAATGACTTCACAACAGCTCCAAATGCAGCTTACCAGCCAGCCATAAGAAGAGGATCACATACTCAAGTATGTGATAGAGAAGAGCCAAACAGGATGGGAAATGTGCATAAAACCTGCCATAGGCTCCAGGATCCTAAGGGTAACAGTGTTTACCTACTCATCCAGATGATATCCTGTAACATCTCTTCTATTTCTCAAAGCGAAGAGCACAGTTCATATAACAGGTTCACAGAGAAATGACCCTCATTTGCAGAAGCATGAGCACCTGCAAACCCTGTAGAAAAACAGAGAAAGTCAGTCAGACATAGATTCCTGAAGCTCTGGGAAAGACTCAGCAAATCAATGATCCTGTAGCATGTCAAACATTTTATAATGTTTGCTGTTATATATGCTATGCACACATAGCATAGATGTTGGACTGATCCCCATCAAAATGCCTTTCTATGCGCTGTAGAAACATACCATTAAAGCTAATTATTCTGAAATGGGATAAATTACTTTTACTGTTTTTAATCTTGCCATTAGCAGTAATTAACATGCAGTGATTAACTTGTTAAATCTTAACCAAATGCTTCTTTCAGAGCTATTTTAGGATGTGTGTTTTGCCTGCAACTGTTCTCTGAAGCCTGTGTCTGTTCTCTCTCCTGTTCAGCTTGCTGCTGCCACCAGTCATCCACCTTTGTTGGTTTTGCTACTATTTACTTCATTTATTCTTTTTGCAAATTTCCATGTTCTGTATCAGGGAGATGGAGGAGGGGGGCAACAGAAAGTGTCTCCCTTCACATCTCTATGCACAGGTGAACTACACTGATTCAATGTTTCTACATTTCAGGAGGAACATACCAGAAAATACTGTGGGAAGTACAGATACTTATTGCTAGTTGGCAAGCTTTGTGAAAAAAAAAAGTGAACCTGCCTCTTTTCCATTCCATGTACCCCGTGCTTATAATGTTCAATGAAATATTATTAACTGAGTAACAGCATTCCTTATTTTTTAGCTTATTCCGCAGTCTTAGAAATTGCCTTCAGGAAAATTTTACTACACCTCTTGTTAATTTCATCCAGAGTAACTGCCATTCCCTTCCTGAATCTGTAGGGGAGAATTTCAGTGGTTATTGAAGTCTAGAGCTTTTTAACTTTCTAAATTTTCCCCAAATATAATCATTTCCCATGTACTTAAATCTGACTCATAAAACCACTGTGAGGTCTTTTCTTTCATTGTCAAAGGGCTGTGGGACTGAAAGCATGGGAGAAAGAGAGCAAGGGGTGAAGTCCTTCCTCTGATGCCTTTGTGCTGTCTGAGCCCTATAGAAAGAGCTGTGAGCCATCTGTCAGTAGCAGGGAGCCTTCTCTTGAAGTCAGGACCTTGGTAGCAGAACAAACAGTGAGGAGAACCCATAGGCCTGCACATCTGCCACAGAAATCAGCAGAACCAGTACTGAACATCAAGTGGGAACCTGTTCCCAGCTAAGGACTCTCAGTGCCTATTGCCACCTGGGTGGGATGGAGCATACGCAAGAGGAAACTGCTGTTCAGTATTGGCAGGGCTGTCCAAAATCTTTCACGCACTTTGTGCTAGGCAATTCATATGCACTCAGAAAAAGAGAGATTCTACTCAATGGAAAGAAAAGACATAAACTGGTGCTCAAATACCCACAAGACCTAACTGGCATCCTCAATAGCATCACATTTGTGCTAACTGATTATATGTGATTGTGCAGCCAAAAGCTTGAAATAAGCAATGTGCATAGGTGGTCTTCAAAAGTCTGCATTGTGACAAGTGAGAGTATAAGGCAAAATAGGAATGCTCTTCTGTTTTCCTTCCAGTGGTAAACAGCATAACATCATAAATGTAATCCTTCCTTTCTCTGGGGTTGTCTCTGCTTATGAGCTAATGAGTACTGAAATTCTAACCGATAATACAAATTAGATAAACTACTTTCTGGAGTATTGCTAAGAGTATAATCCCTCAATTTTTGTATCCATTGTTGCAGCAACCAGCATCTGAGGTCAAATGGCTTTGATGTGCCAGGAAGGTCAAATAGGTTCACTCTGCATAGGTTCACTCTGGTCCTGAAGTAGGACCAGAGAGCCAAGTCAACATTATGGTTATGCAAAGATAGTGCAAGTTGACATCTGGATTAATATTAAATGACAAGAGCTGCCATATAGATAGATCAGGGAGGACATCTGAGCTTCTGCTGAAATTGGCAGTAATTCAAATCAAGATGGCCTGCTAATCCATCCCAGGCATCTGTGAATAAGAAGAAACCGACAGAAGGCTGTGGGTTCAGGGCACTATCACAGTTAGACAAGCCCATCTCCTAAGCTTAATATAAGTCCCATATAAAATAAAGCAAGATCTCAAAGCCAGAACAGCAGCCACTGCATTCGTTGTCACAGTGATGCAGGAGATGCCCGAAAGCTGCCTCACAGCTGGCATTTCCCTTGTAAACCCAGATGCACATGAAGCTACTGTAGCTGGACCTGGTACTTGAAATTAAAGTACTCTAGACGAGGTTTGTCTTGAGAGCTGAAGGCAGTTTTTAAAGGTCCTATTATATGAAAAAACACCTGTAACATAGGATATTTCTTTAAAACTTTAGATAATACAGGGGGGTTATTAACTTATTCTACCCCATCTTTTATATTAATCTTCCCTCTACCATCCTGATGCCTTTGTTGAGTGGAAGCTGGAATGTGACCCAGAAGGGCTAGAAAAAAGTGGTAAATGGCTATTATAGGTATCAAGCCTCCCTTCACTGACCACCATCTTTTCTAAGCTAAAGAGACTTCACACAGTTTTTCCAGTTTCAAAAAAAAGCCCTGGCTGATGTAAAGTGAAATAAATACCAGAGTTGGAGAAAGAAAAAAAAGAGAAAACAAAAACCCTAAACTCTGATTCTTTGGGATTAGATCACTGAGGCTATGATGGATAGCCAAAACACCACACAGGAGAAGGACTGACTATTGACCAGAAAGACTTGACATCCTACTCACCACACTGGAAAAGAATGGGTTTAATGGATGGACCACTCGCTGGATAAAGAGCTGGTTGAATGGTTACACTTAAAGAGCTGCAGTCAATGTCTCCTTGTCCAAGTGGAAACCAGTGATGTGTGGTGTTCCTCAAGGATCAGTGCTGGGACCAGTGCTATTTAACATCTTTGTAGGAGATATGGACAGTGGGATTGAGTGCACCCTCAGCAAGTTTNCAGGGGTAGGACTTTTTAATAAGATATCTGATGGGAGGACAAGAAATAATGGATGCAAATTGGAAAGAGGTAGATTCAGGCTAGGCATAAGAAAAAATTTCTTTATGGAGATGGTGGTGAAACACTGGAACAGGCTGCCTAGATTGATTGTGGATGCCCCCTCTCTGGAGGTGTTTAAGGCCAGGCTGTACAAGGCACTGAGCAGCCTGATCTAGTGGGAGGTGTTGGAACGGAATGATCTTTAAGGTCCATTCCAACCCAAACCATTCTATGATTCTAAGATGTTTTTAAAAAACCTTAAATCTGCTAAAAAGTCTGCTGGCTCTTTGGAAATAGAAACACTATCTCATGAAAAATGTCATAGTACAGGTTCACCCTGCAGCCTAAATGCAAAAAGCATGAAAAAGCCTTCTTGGGCACAGATCCTACAGTCACTGCAATGCAGAACAGGTTGCCATGGTAACCAAGGTCTGATGCTGTTACCTTGCATGAGATTAATACCTCTGCTTGAAGCAAGCAGAGGAGATATGATTACCACTTCCTATCATGAGGAAAATGTACTCTTCACAAGAATTGATTTACCATTGTGCAGATTTTTCAACTGAAGCCAGTCAGGTGCTTAACCCTGACTCTGCTGGCCTGACCAAAACCAGCCTTTTTTGTACTTGAAGAACCATATCAAATGCTTTCAGGACATTTATTTAGTTTTGCTTCCTACTATTGTAGACTTTCAGCAATATTGAAAATACTAAAAAACTAATGTCAAAAATTGTTTTGCTTCTGTCTTTCCATCATCCTTTCTTTACTTTGATGAAATAAACACAAGAAAAAGACTAAAATTTGTTATTCATGAAAAATTTTATTTTTCCCCTTCTATTTATGTTTGCAAATCTGAATATGTCATAAAATATCTTGAGACTAGAGTGAATGTAGAATATCAAAGAAAAAGAAGAAGAAAAAAAAGAAGGAGAAAAAGAAGAAGAAGAAAAAAAAGAAGGCAAAAAAAATCACCTGAAATCTAACAGCAATTTCTAGATTTCCATCAATTTGGCATTTGAAAACTTGGAGAAGATTTCAAATGACACAAAATGGTAAAGGAAATAAGAAATTAAATATAAAATCAAAATTAAGCTTCTGTTCTTTCTATAGCCTTCATTTTCTTGTTATCTGTTAATAAAAGCAGGTTGGAGGAAAAGATACTTTATAAAACTTCAAAAGATGAAGAAAGAACAAAACACTGTAAAATTCAGGTGACCTTGGAATTTAAAGTATTTGTGATTTTTTTTTTATTTGTTTCAGCCATCACTAGCTACAGTATTTTTCATGCGAATGCTATTTATGCTTTATATGAATATTTATGCTTTATACTACATGCAGTATTGCTGGGCACTTTCTGAAGTGACAAAAAGACTTTAAATATGAAATAGAGGCCCTTTCACTATTAATTGTTGAAAATAACTAACAGATTGCTCTTTGGAGATTAAGTCAGAGATGTCTGAATACATTATTTGTAAGTTAGTAAACTGCAAAGACCTGACAAGAAGTTTACACCTGTCAAAACTTACCATGAATTACGTTTTTTTCTCTGATGGCTTTCTTATGAAAAAAAGGACTTCTTCAGGGATGATTTCTCAACAAGAAAAGACTTTAATGCAAGATTGTACTGGACCCCTGATGGGCCAACATTCCCCACAGCATGGCCTGTGAAACAATAGTCAGACCGTGGCAATGCTGTAGGTGACATGCATGAATTTTCTACTTGGCACCCTCTTGCCTAACAAAGAGAAGGAATCCATTTGTGCAGCCATTAAACACCCATTTTAAACACTGATAATATAAAATCTGTGTACAGCATTTTGGACAATCTTGCAAATTAAATTCATAATTAATATTAAAATCAGTGCATTGAAGGGTTTTAAATTACTAAGGTGCCTTCGCAAATGTTGCCTTTTGCTATTCTGTTTCTCAGAGGACACAGGCCTTTTAATGCTCTTCAGGATCTAAAAACTTCAGCCTTACACTGTAAGACTCAATGTCAGTTTGTTATTTTGACCACTTCAGCAGAAATGTATTTGTTCTGCATGTTTTACTTTTCTGTAACTACTCCAAATTACTACTACTAAGCTACTCCAAAGCTAAAGGGGAGAGAGATATACAGTATGACTACCTCCACAAAATTTTTTATTAAAGGTTCACTGCAGCAGTGAATCTTTTGAGATGGGGAAGGGAAGGCATTGTATCAGTAATTTTGTAATAAGCATGGCATTACTTCTGAAATAGTTGATCTGGCCAGAGACAGATTCAGCTACTTCCTTTAAGGTGAGAACGCTGAGAAACCTTGGTGTGAGTAGCTTGTCATACTCCTTTAGACCAGTTATGGGAGCTCATCCAAAAAGAATGAGATTTGCACAGCTTGTGCTTCATGGACTCATCTGCAAAGATGAAAGCTAGCAGGTTGCAGGTTATTCTGGTGAATAACCAATTCCTTTTTCATTTAATTGACATGGGGAAAAAATTAAAATATTTATTTTAGGTTACTCTGAGAAATGGTTAAAAGTTCAGCTTTTCCACCAAAAACAATACTATCAAAGAATGTTGACATTCTTCAAGGCAGCCAAAAAATTAGCCAGGTAGATATAAAAGGAGTATTTGATAGAATCCTCTTCACTTTTTTACTAGTGTAGAACTAAATCTATCTATATTTAATACAAAGTTCATATCAAACCATATTTTATAATGATTGTAGTAGGGAGTTTATTTTTTTATTCTCTTTCCTAGAACATGATGGGGCATATGAAATGTCAGCTTTGTTAGAATTAGTCTTACGGTACATTCATAGAAGTGGAACCAATTTAAACAGAATTTTTATGCATTTCCATTCAGATGAAATGCAACTTCTTTATAGGAAAAAAAAATTACAATATTCCTGTGCTCTATTTCTATCTATAGTTTCTTCATCAACGAATTGCCTTCAAGTGGTATTTTACTTTTAAATATAGATATTTAATATGGAATATTAATATTTAATATGGAAAGTGACTATTAGTTTTAAACTTACGTAAGTTAGAACTTATAGAAGTGTCTATATCTAAAAGTTCTATAAGTGTCTATATCTAAAACAAAAAAGCAAACAAATGAAAATGCATTTGAACCTAGAATATACCAACGCATAGAATGTACACCAATGTGAAAGAGAAAAAGAGATTGCATCCTGTAACCAGGAAAGGTATCTCTGCTAACTTGCAGACACAGCAGCAAGTAGAGCAAGTTGGCTTTGTCTTGGTAGGACTCACTTCCTTTTATAACGGAGCTTAAAGTACCTATCAAGCCAAACTTCTGTGCAACAGAGGCTGCAACCTCAGTGAGGTTCTAAATGCCTTCCACATCATCACCCAGAAGAACTGGGCTCTGGGCCATGAACAGCAGGAGGAAGATCAGAAGAAACTGTGGGAAGCAGATGACCTGGGAAATGCTGCTTTATTGCCCACAGCAAAGTTGGAAGCATCTTTTGCTCAGTGTATCTTATGGTCCTGACTAAGTGTTGCCTCCAACAGGAGAATCCATATCAACTTACAGTAATGCACACAGGTATTTTCAGCAGTTAGATAAAAATCAGAGATTTCATGTGGAGCTAAGGGATCAGCAGGGAGAAAAGGATTTGGAGAACAAACAAAGTGTATAGGTTTACACAAATTCTGGTAAATAGTGCTACCAGCAAAAAAGTTAGTGGTGAAAAGCATTGTTGCTGTATTAGGATAAGACATACCAAACATGCTCAAAATGGAAAACATATTAATGGATATTTTTCTCTTCAATTTGCTTCCAAAATTTAGTTGGACATTGTGTGAAACAAAAAACCCTATTTTCTGTTTTCCTAAGCGGTGCTATGAGAACAACCACCCAGAAACAACAGAAAATAGCCCCATAATCTTGGAGGTAAGTATGTTCTTGCTTTTTCAGAGAACAAAATGCCAGATTATTCAGGGCTATCATGAGCTTTTATCCAAAACAGAGCAATGAGGCTTTACCTAGGCTCTCATTCCCCACCATCACCTACTCACTGAACTCAGTGCAATGCAGTACCCATGTAAATCAGGCAGGGAGGGAGACCATTATTTTGTGGTAATAGGGGTTAACCCTGAAATTGCTTTTACACATTTCTCTTCCCTCAAGTGCACTGGGGAAATGGACAGTGCATTGGAAAAATCTTGAAATGGTACAAGCATAAGAAGCAGTAGAAATAAAAATCAGTTACTTTGAGGAAATGAATAGCCATTTGGAATAGTTAATAAGGCAAAATAGACATGTGAAATATCATTGTCATAATTCCCATTGTGCAAATTTTAGCATTAATGTGAAATTTCAAACATTAAAATATCCACAGGTATCTACTCTTAGCAAACAGATGGGCCAGACTGTTCGAAATGGTGTGGTCAGTGCAGTTTTATGTCACTGGAAGCCAGACAGGCTTCCTGAAAGTGAAAATGGCTGGGAAATTTCTCCTTTAACAACAGTTCCCAGAGGAGCAGAGGAAGGTAGGACATCTGACAGGGCAAACATCCTTTTGCATACATGTCGTCAGAGCTACACCAACAGTGGAGGTGACCAGGGAGGCTTCAGCTACTCCATGTGTCATGTTGATGTATTTCTAGAACACTAGGTTCACTTTAAAAATAAATTTATATTTACAGGCCTGTCATCAAGGGGAATACTTAAGAAATCTATTGCAGAAACTCAGTAAGATCTCCATTTTCACAAAAACAAGGGATTCAAAGAGAGTTGAGCTGACTGACAACTGGCTTCTGCAGCCAAAGAATCTGTGTAATCCAAAGAAGGGAAGGGGTGACAACTCTAACTATGGAACTCCCTAGGTTTGCTGAAGCAAGACCATAAGTCTCAGCACCTTCTCTTTCCCCATGCACAAGAAGAGGCTGTGCAAAATGCCTAGAGGATAATTAATGTAATTCCTGTCCATTGTATAATGTAATGTAATGTAATTCCTGTCCATTGTAGCTCTGACAGGAACTCTCCCCTCTATTCAAATATTCAAGGCTTTCTCTATTCTGGCAGTTTGCATGAGCTCTGCTAAGCTGCATTCATTTTATACTCAAAATGTAGCATTGCTCAACTTTTCCTTATAAACAATTGCCACTTTGACAAACATTTTTGATAAGCCTAGATATTTTTATAAGCCTAAAATGATGCTAGAATGATGAAAGAGGCCATTTCCCTAACCAGCATGGTAACAAGCATTGATGAAATTCAAAGTGTTTCTTCACATTTATAAACCCTGAAAAAAAGGTAAAACCTACTAAAAACATACACTTTCTATGTCCACGCTGGTTCCTTCCAGCAAATTAACCTGCCTTAATTGTAGTAACTACTTACACAACTTCTCAGGCAGCAGTGCATTTTTTTAATTAAAATATTTCCAATATTGCACAAGTTGGATTCCACAGTAGTTGCAATTGTGGATTTAGAGTATTATTTTTCTTTAATGAAGTAATACTGAAATATTTGCTAGTGGCAACAGTATTTAAACTGTTTATAAAAGTATACTGTTCTTAAAAAGAAGTAGATCTCAGGTACTGCTATCTATGCATTTGTTTTGCAGTGCTCCTCTGGACAAATTTGCAGGTAGCTGTAAAGAGTAAAACTTAATTGAACAAAACATTCAACTGCCTTAGTGATGAAAGCAGCAGGAATAAAAGGCAATAAAATTAGCTTTGGTAAATGAAAGCCTGAACTCAGAGAAAACCATGGACAAGCACCTTACAACATGGACAAAACCAAGCAGCCAAAACTAATGCATTAGAATTATGTGGGGGTTTTTTTTGGTATTGGATTCATACTGGCAAGGGCTTCTAGGAAGGCAGATTGCAGAACAAGATGCAGCTGAAAAGGTGAAAAAACAGGAGGGATGCCAGAGATTTCAGAGTCAACAGAGAATCGTCCATGCTAAGATCCCTAGGACCACAAAATAACTTATGCATAAAAAATAAAATTTGAAAACTATCTGTTAATTAACATTACAAATAGAAATAACTTTCCTAGCCTAGCAAGTAAATGTTTTCACGAGTTTTAACTAGAAATCAAAACCTGAAATTTCCAAACTTCAGGAAAAAAAAATCAAAATGCTTTATCTTTTTTTTTCTCCTAAATCTTTGTAAATATTTGGAAGAAATTAAAAGATATCTAAAAAGTTTATTTTGAAAATGTTTCACAAATAAATTCATTTAGGAGTGACCTTTGATTTCATGAGGTTTTTTTAATAGTGCTTTCTGGATCATGATATAATTTAGAATAACATCTTAAAAGAACCTGACCATTTCTCTGTAATCCTGGAGAATTTTAAGTTATTTTGTTGCTTTTTTTTTTCTCAACGAAAATTAAAACAGATTTTCCAAAAATCAGAATAGAGAGAACATTTTTACTGAAAAAAGACACAAAAATCTCCACAATTTTAAGGGAAGGAAGGAGTATCTCTTCCTCTTCTGTCACAGACTTCATTCTTCCACAACTTTTGCAGAATATCCTACATAGTTTAAGAATGGAGTTGCTGGTTACAGCTCTTGGATGACCCGCCCTTATTTTCAAGGGATGTGCACCTGAAAGCTTTTCATGCTCTCTGATCTCTCTGTAGACAGAAAAGTGTATCTTTAGCAGACATGTACAAACAAATTCATAAAGCTTCCCTGCAGAGTAGGTTCCCCACATTAATGCATTAGAATTTATTTTTCATGCACAGTACTCCTGCTGTGTGAACTAGTAAAAAAGGAGGTCTTTTCCCAGTGGTCTTTTATGTAGGAAAGAGAAAACCAAAAAGAAAGGTCATTTATCAATGCAGTTGACTGCAAAACTCAAGCAAAAAGCCTGAAGGAGAGGCGAGAAGAGACCAGGTACATAATGCAAACAAGGTGCTTCTGAGCTTAGTTAAAAAGAAAGTGAAATATCAAGAAACATCATTTAATTGCTTGAGTTGGGGTGGTACAAAATCCCAGGAGATCAAAATAAGACCTGGTCTGCACATATTTATTTAAGTCACCTTACATCAGGTGAAGGTAAACTGTTGAATTTTAGTATATATGTATTGCCATATTAGATAATAAACTACTACATGACCTACACTGACAGAGCTGGAAAAAGCACTAAAGAGGCTAAAAGCTTGAAAAATATTAAACCATTCATTTGTCAGCAGGGATATAAGAAATTAATATTCATACAGTAGATAATTTTTCTGGGAATAGATTAACAGGTGGAGATAAGAGGTCTCTTTCATATTTAATCTTCACTCTTTATCAAATGAAAAAATAAACTCTTATCTATGCAGACCACTTTGACTGGATTTTACCTGCATTTGAATAGCTACTAATACTTTCAACATCAGTAAGGTTTGCTTTGTAAAATGGGTGGTTGGAATTAAAGGAACAATTAATTTGAAATTTAACCATTTTTAAAATGTAAAAATTACAGTCATTCTTGCAAGTGCAACAGCTTGGATTGCGTGCTGTTTGGTTAGGAATTGTCTTTTTTGAGGTTTTTCTATTTTATTTTCCATTATTCGCAGATCACCAAGAATCATACCAGAAAAGCATCAGTAATATATATAAAAACAACAACAATAAGTAACAGTAAGTAGTCCAGAGTGTCCAGTCCTAGCAGTCTTCCTAAATTTGTGGTCACCTTCTCTTGATCTTTTTTAAGTTGTTTTTGGATGACAGAAAAAGGAAATCTGCATAGAAGAGAAATAAGAAATGATGCACAAGTACGCTCTTGTTGATGTGATAGAAGGGGAAAAAGAAGTTTTGTTGGTCTGAGACATGAAATATGCAGCAAATATATCAGGATGTGCCACATAGTAAGCTAAATAGTTTTAAACAGAATGTAACTGGGTCTAAGCTCTAAAATATATTTTTTAAAATTTAAGATAACTAATCCCACAGAAATACTGACATAAGGCAACCTGATGAATAAGAAAATGTTGTAAATAAGAGTCAAATATCTCAGTTCTTGTTGTCATCATGCAGGATAATATGAAACAGGGAAGTGGGATACACAGTCTAGAAATCCAGACAAATAATGAAGAAATGCAAACACATTGTCAGGGATGATCTGAAGAACTCGAGTGCAAACTCAGAGCTTTAGGAATGACAAACCACAAGCAAGATCCCTTGCTGATATTTGAGCTGCTCAGAAATTTTAATTTATTCATGGTAAGAACAAAGTTGCTCTGTTGGCGATGTCATGTAGATTAAGGCACACAACCAAAATAAGGTTTATCTCACTACCTTTGGCATTATTCTCCTTCCAAACTGTATTTATTTGCCACTTAGACTGCATATTTTCTTACCAAATGTATGGCACTATGCTAAACAGATTTTTAGTTCACTTGACTTTTCAGGTGAACATCTTAGTCCTGGGCATCAAGGTACGTGCCTGCACCAATGCTCCGATTCCCTTTCAAAGGAGATATAAATATGGGAGCACAAATGTCACTGCTGTCCTCACTGGAAAGTTGATTGGTTTAGATAACTGGGCTAATGGCTGCAGAGAGCATCAACAAGGCAATTCAGATTTTGGTTCTGTGATGACACAGGTGAACAAGTAAAATATAAATAACAAGAGTTTTTTCAAGGAGTTTACTTATTATTATGAGCATGATTCTTATTATTGTGAGCATGTTTTAAGCTCTGTCATATCTTCCTCATCCATAGGTAGCTTTCTGAAAGCCATTGCCATTTGTCAGTGAAGGGGCTACACCAGTAATAAAAGAAACACATAGGTGTTGAATATTTGATGCAAAGTCTTGTAAGAACAGGCCACTTTCAGAAAAGGTCCTATCCTAAATTGCACTTGGTCATCACTCCTAAAATTATGTGGTAGTTTCATAATTTATGAACTCAATTTTCTTTAAAATATTCCATGATGGTTTTTTCCTAATGTGATTGTCTTTCCAGCTATCACTATCTGTAATGGTCAGTTTTCAGAAAAGCACTCATATCCCCAAGATGAAAATCTACACCTATGTCTTCACATCTTCTCTTTAGTTTCATATACTGTGCCAATGCAGAGCCAGATGCCCTCATTCTCACACTCAGTTGCATGTTTCCTGTATAATTTTTGAGACCCTCAATTAATTCTCACTAGGAATGCTGTAATGACTTCAACAACCACCCCTGCCTTTTGAAGGCAGATGGGTGACATGTTATCTTCTGTAGAGTATGTACTTCGCTGTTTCTAACTGCACCATAAGAGGGACCTTTAGAGCAATTACCATTAGTCATAACTGCTGTGGGAAAGCAATGGTACCCCACAAGCTAGAGGCAATTTTTACTCCAAGAATCAGACAGTAAATCTTTCCGAATTACCACCATCACATTTACAGATAGCATGGACCCACTCTAGTTTGCTGAAGGAGAATAGGTCCCACACCCCTCACCATCCTCCTTCACAAGAACTTGTCATAAAAATAATTTCTCCAAATAAAATCCAAGATGAAAACACAGAAAGGAAAAGTGGCACTAGGGTTTGTGCAAGCTATAAATTCAGATCACTCTGAGCAATGAAAGCATTTTAAAGACCATGTTCAACTACCTTTAAATCTGAGATTGTTTTTACCTCTCACATTAGCGTCTCTAACGAGAATCAAATTGACATAGCACAAGGATAATATATGATGAAAAATTGGGTGTATCGCTGAAATCAGCAGGAACATTGGAGAGATGCTAACAGAAATCAATGCTAAAATGGGGATTCATTTAACGCTTCTGTATGTCACTCAGTTCTAAATTCTTCACCTTCTCTTCAAGCCATTTGAACAACAGTGTTTTGCTTTCACTGTCCCTTACCAGCCTACTGCACATTTGACAGGTTGATCAATGATAGTGCCAGAGCACAGCTATTGGAGTAGTAGCCAGAAACGTGCATCTGACTCAGACCACCCATCTATCTGGGTGCTGCCTCCAGTACTGGACCAAACAATACCCCCGAGCTGTTGGGGTTAGTTTTATTTAATTGTACAAGTGAAATTAAATCTCACATTAGTGAGAGGAGAGGGGAGAGACAACATTCTCTTGCACAGGGAAAAAACTGATACAGATCTACTACATTTATTCCCAAATTTATGTCTCAGCTTTAATGCACAACCACCCCTCAGTCCTGCACTTCTTGAATAGGGATGTCTGAAAAAAGTATTCTGAAGAATAAATAGCTGTACACTGAACCGAATCCCCTCTAATGACAATGTGACAAGTATCAATGCATTATTTCTCCAAGTTCAGAACAAAGAAAGCATGAGAAGCCACACATAAAAATCAATAACCTTCTAGAATTTGTGTGTGATCTGAGCACATCTTTTTACAGACCAGCTGCGTTGTGCTGTTTTCTCAGATTTATAATGAATATGTATAAACTAATGGCAATGTCACATTGCATAAAGAAAAGCAATGCTATTATGATGCAATTGTTATGCAGCATTCATTGTTTGATAAGACATGACTGTTTCCTTCCTGTTGTGCAGTCCACAAAGGTAACCTGAATATACAGCATGCAAGTACCACATAAGGGACGTATATTTGTCCAGAAGATGCAGCAGAGATCACTGAAGCTGCAGCATTTACAGTTGAACCTTGAAAATTATGTCAAACACAGCACAGTAAATACATAGGCTTTATTTACAACCCCTTTTACCCATTCATTACTTCCTCAAGAGGATACTAATGAATGAATCCTTAATGTGAACAAGGTCACAGCAGAGGCTGAGAGTGAATCTGCATCCAAGAGAGGGTCAGTTGCCATTACAGGAAGAGTTTGGCAGTGAAAAAGTATTTTACTCCTTTTTACTTGTCAAAATGGTGTGTGATGGCATGCTACACTGGAACACACTGTAATACCTATAACATATGCCAGTACATTTCAAGTACAACCAATGCAAAATAAACTGTTACTTTCTATCACATGCTTGCTGCATTTCTGTTCAAAATTCTCCCATCATTTCTGTAAAGGACATTATTAATTTGAGGCTTATAAAGATTTAATAATCTACTCAAAATTTTATCTGCTACCTCCAAAATTAAACCGTGATCATTAGACACCAGCAGTCTGCATAAATGCTTCATAGAAACGTCAAAACTTACCTCTTTAAGAAGCACTTGTTAGAATCTCAATTTCAAATGTGATATATCAAATTGGTTTTCCACCTTCTAAGTCTTTTGGAGATTTTTGCTTAAACTGCAAAATGTGCCTCCAATTTCTAGGGAAAACTATTAAAACTTAAAATATTAAAATTTGATAGTTTTCAAGATTAAATTTATCTAGGCATCACTAGGTCTCCTTACATGCTTTGTGATAGATAAACCATAGAACAAAATTCTCTCTCAATCTACCTACAGTCTTCAGTGGGGATAAAGCTCCTTTTACTCACAAAATGAAGACTGCTACAAACACAGACCTTAAGCAGATATTGCTTTGTCATAATTTGATGTGATTGATAATTAGAGTACATTGATTTGTTTGATTACTTTTTATTTCTGTCACGGAATGATATTTTCTCCATTTAACTGTTTGAAACTCTTGAGCTGAAAGCTTTGGTGAAACTTCTTGTTTTATATTAAAAGATAGCCCAGATTTTCTCACTTGAGCAAATCTGATGAAACTGTGCTTCCCACACTGCTCACTAGTATGAGTTTACAATTATGAATAAAACGTGTACAACAAATTGCAGAACCATTCACATTAATTTGCCTTCTTGCTAGGAACATCTGAATCCACATTTTCAGATTAATGTGTTACTGTTTGTACGTCATTTCTTCCTGGTGTCACCTTGCATATTTGTTCCCAGACAGGGAAAGAGAAGATGTATCACATTTCATATCTAACTCTAGTTATATATACCAAAGCATCCATATTTAATATTAATAGAGTTTTAATATAAAAATATGCTGTCACTCCTTTATAGGAATTCTTCATAGGTTCTCAAAAACTTTTTTGGAGGGAAAAAATAACATCTTTCTGTGAAATGAGCTTTTTTTCTACCATTTTGTGTTCTGGTTTTATTTTTTTAAGATACTTTGACCTTTTCTTAAAATGGGTTTCAGTGCAGGTTAATCTTATATATTGTACATTGAAATTTTACATTAAACCAAGAATATTTTCCTCACAATTGAAGCAAGTAGCGGGCCAGGGGCATATCCTGAAAATCAAGGTTCAGTTCACATTAACATTGTAGAATGACAGCTAAGAAATATAATACAGCCACTTAAGTTACTTTCACAGTACATTAAGAGACAGCCTCAAGCCGCCACTTAATGTTGATAGCCTGACAGCTAGGGTGACTCGTAGGATTTTGTTGGCAGCTAAGCAAAGGAAGTGGAGAAGTGAAATAGGTAAAGGACTGGACACTGTGGAAAGGGCAAAATGGATGTGATGAGACTGAAGAGGAGCCACTTGCTATTAACCTAGTCAGGTTACCATATCATTCTTCACTTCACATCCCAACACAAAGCCTTCCTACTTTCCTAAATAATGAGATCAGGGTGATTATGCTTCACTAATTCCTTGATGAAGCAATTCTAGTCCCAAACTGAAAAAGCAATGAGGAAAACTGAGAGAACAAAATTCTCTTCTTTTTGTTTGTTAGTCTTTGCTCCTCTCCATTTTTCATACTTGCAAAGATAATAAAAGCATAGACCAAGGGTTCATGGGTTGAAAATCCAGAAGAGAGCACTGAAATTAGATATTCTCACCCCATACTTCACAGTGGAAGACATACCCTCGCAAAGGAATGGGACATCAAATATAATCAGACTTGTTAGCTTCACTTGCTCCATTGATAATGGCACCAAACTGCTCAGTTCCATTAATTTAAACTAATATGCCCCCACTGTACAACAGTCACAGCAGAAACAAAGGAAGAGATCATCCACAAAGCAGAAGAGTTGTTGTGACATCTAGATTTTAAATACAGTCTCTAGTTTCTCACATCTTCAGTCTTGTATGTTCAATGTAAGTGGGAGTACTTTCTTATTTCAATCCCATGTACCTGGAGTTGATCCCTTCAAAAAGTATTCCTGGAAGTCTACAGAGGAGTTGTACGCGAAAGTTGTATACACCAGAGGTGGGCTTCCTCCACAGCCCACCCCTAGTTAGGTGGGCTTGAGGGAACTGACACGGCTTGGAAGGAGAAGCTTGTGACAGCCAGGGCATGTGGAGGGAGGGCCTACGCATGCGTGTGCATGAGTGCACACACTCATGCACACATGAGTGTGCATGCATTTCTGCTTGCATTTCTGTTATTGATCCTGAATGTGTAGTTCACGGAGTTGCTGGTTAGTCATGTTTCAGTAGCATATCAGCAAAGCATTAATGTTTTGAATTCAGCATTTCTCTCCCTGAGACAGTCAGTGTCATTCTCTCATCAAGCAGAAGGTCTCATTTGCCTGTATGAACACAGAGAATTTCTGATATCCATGGAAATAACTGAAATAAAAATCAAAAGTGTTTTTATATTATTTGCAAGCAAGATTTCTATATGGTGTTCATACAAATAAACTCTTAATCATTAGCAAAGGGCTATCCGTCTCAACAGATCAAGGACCAGGTCATTTCCAATCTACTCTCATTGATTCTCAAGACAGGAATATATTATCAAAAATGTGAACTATTCTAATATGATCTCTGGCATTTACAATAATAAAAGACAAAGGAAATGGTCATACTGTATGGTGGGTTGCTGCAGCTGAACTCAACAGACTCCTGCCATCAAAACTGTCAATCATAGCTAGAGTTGATACTGAAGTGTTTTGTTCATATACATACACATTTACTACTCAACCCAAGACTCTGAGCTATGGTGCATAGTCTTTCCCCAACCAAAACATTATGAGGGAAGTTGCATTATTACTTCCAATCCTAAGGGATTTTTTCAGTTTGAGTTCTTATATTTACCTATATGAAACTTCTTCAAAGAATAAGCCTCAGTCAAAAAGTATTTGCCTATGCAACATTTTTCACAGAATCCCAATTTTTTTATTAACTTAATCAATAGAAAATGCTGATGTATTTTGAATAATTGCAAAATTTTACATTTTATATGAACACAGTTAAAACATAACACTGGAAATCTTACTCTGACAGATGTAACCAACTCAGTAAGAATAGAAAGATACATTGATCTGTAGCATACAGGTAGTACTCACTGACTGATTTTGTTTGGAAAATTTACACAGACAACACTAGAAAAAGTGTTTCACAAAAAATAGAAATTAGTCATCTGTGTTGTTTGCCTTTGTAATAGAATCAGTTTAATTAAGCCCCACTCCTGTCCAAGATTTCCCACATGTACAGACACTCAGGAAGTATGAAGTACAGCTGAAGATTTTCCATGCAATTAGTCTAACTCTTGCAAGAAGTATTGCATGTGAAGGTGACAGCCAATGAGAGCATACTCATGTCCCTAAGGAACACTGACTTTTACATAAAGCTCTTTCAGTTTCACTCTAATTCAAGACTGATTTCACTACACATTTCATTGCACAGAAAGGGAAGAAAGCAATAGGACTATAGGCTTCTATGATACAGCAGCCAATCCTTGATGTTGAAAGTAGCTGTAATTCCCTTTATATGAACAAAAGTGACACAAAGAAAAAAGTCCCACACTTCTATTTCATAGAATCACAGAATTATAGAATAGTTTGGGTTTGAAGGGACCTTAAAGATCATCTAGCTCCAACCCCCCTGTCCAACAGCCTGTCTGGGCAACCTGTTGCATTGTCTCACCATCCTAACCGTAAAGAGCCTCTTTCTTATATCCAGCCTAAATCTACCGTCTTCCAATTTGCATCCATTACTCCTAGTCCTGACATCCTGGACTCTATTCAAAAGTCCTACCCTAGCCTTTCTGTAGGCCTCCTTCAGGTATTAATAAGTTACTGTGAGGTCCCCCCTGAGCCTTCTCTTCTCCAGGCTGAACAGCCCCAACTCCTTCAGACTGTCCTCATATGGGAGCTGCTCCAGCCCTCTGATCATCTTCGTGGCCCTCCTTTGGACCCACTTCAACAGCTCAATATCTTTCTTATGTTGAGGGCTCCTGAAGTGAACTCCTGAGTTGGAGTCTCACAGAGACAAGTAGAAGGGCAAAATCCACTCACTTCATCGTATTGAACTTCATGAAATTGGCCTGGGCCCACCTTCAAGCCTGTCAGGATCCCTCTGGATAGCATCCTGGCCAACCACTGGTTAGACTGAATAGCTTCAATGAGCTGGAGGGAAGAGGCTTCTCAGTCCTTAGTCTTTTCTCCCTCATCAAACCTAGACATGAGAGCATGCTCCAGGGAGAGAGACACAAGCTGGAATCTTGTCCAACAGTAAAGGAAGTTTGCCCAGGACTTGCTCAGATAAGGAAGGAAAACCTGTGGGAGGAGGAGGAAACCCATGCCTGATGTTTCAATCCCACACTACATGGCTTGAAGGATGCTTTTGGTGTAGAGCACCAACAGTCAAGTCCAGCTGCACTTTAAGATCCTGCTGGTTGATGCTCTCATTTCACAGTACGTCCAGGTGTTTAATGTCCAGGTGTGCTCTCATCTAAAGAGAGTTCTTCTGAATGGCAAGAGCATTTTTCAACACTGCCTGCCCCATTCACTCCCCAGTCTCTTTCCTCATTCATATGTATAATCCAAAAAGTCAGCATCCTCCAGTGAATCTAATCTAACAGTTCATTTCTTCCTGCAGACAGAGTAGGTATTTTTAATTTTTGTATAATGATCAGTTTACTCAGGAATTTCATCTTTACTTCATATTGCTGCAGTCTTACCTCTTTAAGGTCTGCCATTTTCCTTGAAATACCTGATGAATTATACATTTAAATCTTTTCGCATGTCCTTATAATGTCTTTTTCCTTTACAGTTGACAATTTTCCAGTGTTTCTCTGAAATTTGTTGATTGACTGCTAAGTGTCTCAGCTTTCCTAATGTCTGAGCCAGTTTGGGAGTTCTTTCTTAATCCACTATTTTCTGATTGCAATACTAATTTTTCTGATGTTCAGCCCAAAATATTTCAGTGGCTTCCCACAATAATACCATTAATAAGAGACATCTATCTTTAGATTTTACTTTAAAATTACTACAATAGTCTGAGAACATCAAGAACATTTTACCCATTGTTCTGTGAAATGGAGGGACTCTTCTTCCACAGGGAAGAGCCTAAACCCCAATTCCTACAGCATAACTACTTACCTCTTTAGCATCCTCATTTTCTTTCCTCATTTTATCCAATGTTTCTCTTTTGTTCTACCCTTAAATATTTTACATTATAATATTCAACACAACCAGTCACATAAATTACAGGATCTTTTCAGAAGTATTCTAAGAGTATTCCAAAAGGAAGAGTATTCTTCAAGGAAGGAAAAAATACAACTAACTTGATTCATATCCTTTCCTTCTTCCATAGTAGAATTCTATAAAATTAAAATGTTGTGGTACCTTGTAAGAAAACAAGAGTCAGGATAAATGTATTTAAAATAAAACACATAAATTTGTTTTTTTCTACCATTCACATCTATCAAACAATTGCATTGAGCCACCACAACTTCTCTGACTCTGTGCCCTCTACATCGTGCTCCACGGAGGCCTTTCCTACTCAACTCTGACATTGTTATAGCCTTCCAAACCCATGCTTAACACTTCTTCTCTGCACTCTTTTCTGCAGGGAACTATATCCATTCAGTCTTGTGATAGGTGAGGTTTGAGTTAAATAGCTGTTTTCTTCAATCTTTATCAGCAGTTAGAGGAGCGCTTGTGTCAATAGAGATGCTGTTTCAGATTCTGACAAGAATTCAGCACACCAAAGCATTCATAAAGATTGTCATTTCAGTTCTGCAGGAATTTAGCATGAAAATTTTAGGACTTCAGGCAGCATAAGCATAAGCTCTTGATTTCCTAAATTTTGAGCCACATCCTGTCAAGGTCTCAATGAGCTGACAGATTTGTCTCACCCCTTTTATACAAATGCCCATTAAGTTTCAGTAACTGAAGACTCTGAATTCTCTTACGTTCTCCTGACATCAAAAATAAGGGTAAAAATTTGATTGTCTGCAAGTCAACAGAAGTTTGCAAGAAAGCTCGTTTTCTACTTCATTAACACTGTTTTTGAAAGACAGGTCAAGGCCAGAAGAAAATGTGAGGGTTTTTTCTTTGGAGGAATTGAAAACTATCTGTTACTCCAGTTTGTGCTCATTTTCTGCTCCAGAGACCATCACTGTTCTGTGGAGATAGGGCTGGGTAACCACTCTGTGTGAACAAGCCATAGGACATATAGAACGGAATTTTCCAGTGCAACCCAGCTCTGCGACCTTTCAATTATATTAGTGTCACCATTTGGAGGCTATTATTTTTCACTTGGTTTAGGAGGAAATATTTTGCATGTTATTATTAGGGGACATCTTGGTAAGGTTACCACCAGTTGAGAGATTTTTCAGTTAGAAATTGGGAGTTTTCTTTCCAGAAGCCCAAATGGACTTTGCTACTATTGGAAAGGGTTGTATCCCCATCTGTACAGTGCAGATGAAAATTCACAGCCCTTCAGAGAATCTTTATATTGAAGAAAAATTAAGACATCACAACTGGGAGCGACAATGACAAGACAAGAGATTGGTTTGGACCTATTTATTGTCTTTCAAGAGAAAAACAGAAGAAACTATGGAGAGCAAGACTGTGGGGACTTTTATGCTTACATGCATTGGACAGCTTTGATGGACACGCATTTCATACATGCCAAGCATTATAGTGCCTGCAGGACTACTGCTTAGTATTCTCTCTTGACTGGGGAGCAAAAGGAAGAACAAATATCACTGGAGGGGTTTATGAAGTGCTCAAGCTCTTAGAGCACTCAGTGAACCCAAGATTATAGTGTCATTTCTTCATGGACAGTTGTTTCAATTCATTATTATCAACAGCAGGGTATTCAAACCACTTCTGACAATAAATTTCATAATTGCAGATTGCTTTTTAATGGTGGATCCTCTGCCTCTTTTGTCAGCACTAATACTGACTTGGATGGCCAAACAGTGTCCAAGTGCATTTAGAAAAGTGAATAATATCAGGGTATCTGTGTGATTAAGAATTATGGGTTTATATTCCAGGAGATGCTACTGGAACTGTAGGTCTGTATTTGTTTACCCAATGAACGTCTGCGGAGAAACCTGCTGCAATGTTTTGCCAGGAACTTTTACTGGAAGGGATCTAAAATATTTAGGAGTTTGATCATTCTGTTTCTCTGCCCCAAGGAGTATATGAAAGCATGTCAGTTCTAGTTATTTCAGCTACAGTTCTTGTATACCCTTATCCAGATGCTGATTTGGCAATTCATACAAAATCCTTCATAGCTTAAATAAGGTGCTGATTTGTCACTTTAGGCAAATTCATACAAATCTTAAATGGTACCCTGAGACTCTCCTAAAGTTCACTAATGCTTAGGAGCTGAACTGCTAGTAAAGAGTTGTAGGGAAGAAAAACTCTTCCCATAAAAGCCCTTGGCAATTTTGCCACAAAATTCAATCAGCAGAGAAATTAAAACTATCTTTGGAGGTTTGTATTTCTCTGTAACCTTACATTATCTAGATCAGTGATGTTTGTTTCCAATTAAAGTCACTGGGAAGGATATATATACATTGAAAGTTAGTTGCTTATTCAAATACATTAATATTTTTGGTACATGACTCCTGAGGAAATACCACTTTTAGTTTCTTTCTCTCACTTAGAATTAAAAAACTTGAGCTTTCATAGACAAATTTCATGAAGCTTGAGTAGCAAGCCACTGTACCTAAATATATAAGAAAGAAACTTGTAAGATTATAGGTAGGATTGAATGCAATAAGACATCAAAAAATTGAAAAAGTTGATTGCTTGCCCGTAAGCATTGGGTATGTGTGTGATTCTCTCTCACCATCACTACATGGATCCCAAACCTATCACAATGATTCAGAAGTAGGGCAAAAGACAGCCAGGGGGCTGAGGATCCTCACAAACTAACATCCTGGGAAACAAACTGTGCACAGGGACCTTATTTCACAGAGTAGCCAGGAAGTTTCCCTGCACTGCTCCTGTTGTGGCTATTATTTTCGGTAAAATTTGTCACTGATGCTTATCAGTTTCCTAATTTTTTTAATGTAATTTTCCTTCCTTCCTTCTTTCCTTACTCCCTTCTTTCTCACAAAGTGCACACATATTATCCAGAAAGGCATCTTATTGAACTGTTCTTAATTCAAACTGAAGCATTGCAGTAAATGGTACCAGTGTCTGATGAAACAATAGGTTCAAAAGTGATCAAACATCAGCTTCAGGAGTAATAAAAATATGCTTGCTTGAGAATGGTGTATGATCTTGAAAATATATTACTGAGCAGAGTGAGGTTTATGCTTTCTCATGTGCCCATGGTAAGAAAGTTGTTAATTGTTTTGAGCCTCTCTAATTTTTTTTTTTCAGAGCAGGGCAGATTTTGATTGGACATTAGGAAAAAGTTCTTTACCATGAGGGTGGTGATGCACTAGAACAGAATGCCCAGAGGTGGCTTACTGCAGAGGTGTTGGAACTTTAAAGGTTCTTTCCAACTTAATCCATTCTCATACTCTCTGAAAACAATCCTAAAGAAATCATCACTTAAATACAGACAACTTGGAAAATTAGCTCTCTTTTCTCATTCAGGAAAAAGAAGATAATAAGTGTGTAATTTCTTTCTTCTTCCTCATATTATGAAAGTATAGAAAAATCTATAAAGCAGTCAAGAACAGCCAGTCAGGACTAGGTTATTGCATTTGGAAAGCTCCCATCAAAGTCTTTCAGATTCTCTACTACAGATCCTGCAGCAAAAAATACCTGGATACTCAAGATCCCAACTGAGGCCTCATCCTGTATTCACCTGTGTTTCTATATTCTTACTGAATTGCAAGGAAGCATCTGCCATATTTGAGTAAAACTTCATGACACATTTCTTGTGAAATATGAATCATGAATACCAATTTCATTTTATTCATCACTGTCCTGGTTTGAGGTGGAATGGGGTGGATTTTCTGGTTTGTGTTTGTACTAATACTTTTACTTGTTATTATTGTGTGTAAGATAGTTTACCATTGCATAATGTTTAAAGAAACACGGGGGAATTGGCGGAGGATGGGCACAGGCTAGGGAGTTAACGACGGCCATCAAGTTCTCGGAGCAAGACAAAGACAGCGATTGAGGCCTGAGGCAGACCTCACCAGGTTGGAGCCCAGCCGCGTGGCGGCCTGGGGGAGGTGCCGAAGAANGAGGGATCAAAGGGTCAGACCCTCTCTTCCCTCCTCGGCCCTGCGCTCTTCAGACCCTTCTCTCCTCAGGCCTTCTCTCCTCGGCCTGCTCACGTGGGGACGTGATCATCATCCCGGGAGCTGGATTCTCCTCGGCCTGCTCACGTGGGGATGTGATCATCATCCCGGGAGCTGGATTCGGTCTTGTAAATATTGTACACCTTTTTGTCTTTTCCTTTTGATTTTGTCTATTGTTTCATTATCTATTAAAGTAGTTTGGAATTCTTCTGAACTCATAAATCTCCTCCTTCTCCTCTCTTCAGAGAGAAGAGGGAGGGCCATCTGTCACTGGGGGGTTCCTTTAGTAGTTTGGAATTCTTCTGAACTAATTTTGGGCCCAAACCCAGGACAATCACACATGTAGGATATATTAAATGGACACAGCAAGTTTCCAGATACCATTAGATACTAGGAGCCTTCAACTCTAAAATCAGAGTTTTCTAGTGAGAGAGGTGAACATGCCTCTCTGGATTAAATTCAATAAATCCTCAGGTGCAGATATGTCTCCATCTATGGATAAGCAGTGCAAAAATTCCATTGTCACACTACAGCACTAAGTAGCAAGCATTTTTAATGTTCTTTTCTACTATTTCACCTTTTCCCAGACTGAGTTTTGTCACTGTGACAATGGTGTAAATCCATGTAGACCTGATCTGCTTTTGTACTAGATTGGAGTCTACCCCAGTGATCAGTGCTGGGACTTAATCAAGGAAGGGGAGAAAAAAAACATCAGATAATTTTATCTATTTGTCATGTCCTTCAAGTGGAACATCATTTCAACAAGTCTTAATGTCTCTTTACAGATACAAATAATAGCAGCTGGAAAAGTGAGCATCCGTGGTGGACAGAAGATACGTAAAACTTCAAAACAGGTAGATGGAGCACAGTTTCCTACAGAGAAAATAAAAATAATTATGTTGACTTTGAAAATATTTGCTCTAGTTGAGCATTTTGCACTACATTGATTTTGATAGCTATTCTTCTGAAAGTTATATAAGGCAATATGAAAAAAAAACCACGAAGATCTCATCATAGTGTTTTTAAGTTTAAATGAAAATGTTCATGAAAATGGAAAAGGTAATCCTAGAGATGTTTTCTGGGTTACCAGTGTTTTACATCATTCCAACCTATCTGTTTCCTCACTAGTTTGAAAAAGGATCACTGTAACACCTGTCATAAGGTAACTCACAGAAAAAAGTTAGATTATTTATAACTCTTAGCTATTTGATACAGTTTTGCTACACTTCAGAGACATTTCATCTTTTAGATTATCCATCTGGCTTACAGTAGCGGACCTTGTATGAGGATATTGCATGGGAGAGGGTGGAGGGGAAGAAGTGCCATGTAGAAGAGAAAACACAGGGCAGAAACTGGCAAGTTGTGCCCTCCCCTGTGAGGTCCACTAAGTCCTTAGAATGTTAGCATGTTATTAGAAATTTAAAGATTACATCTTGCCATTTAATCTTCTTTCTGACTTTCTTTTGAAATTACTTTGTCTCTTGTGCCCTGTCAAATTGATTTGTTATGCTAAATTTTTGCCAAATAAATAATGAGCGTCCTGATTAGCTTATGCTGAAGCAAGGCAAGGATGAAATTATATCCAGCCACCTCAGTGTCTGGGGTCCTATGAAAAAAACACACTGAAGATACTAAAACTGCAGCTTCTCAGCACATTAGTTGCTACCAGGTTGATTTACAGTGCTTTGATGCTGTAGGGAAGCGGTTGCCTTGAATGCTTCTGAGTTCAGCTCTCATCACAGGAGTATCACAGATAACTGCAAATTATACATGAAAATTCCTACAAGTAATATAAGAAAAATGTGCAGTCACACAAACAAATAACTGACACATCCCACTGAATTATTAATTATTAATTTATTAATAATTCATAACCTCTGCCAACAATCAGAAATAACCTGGGAATTCTGATACTTTTTCAGGCTGTGTTCCTATTCCAGCTCTGAAATAGGGTTTCAGGCTTGTGTTGCAGATCAATACATGTTTTTTGGGAAACAATCAAGAGGGAATCTTTGCTTCCACCTGAGTCAATAGCAAAATCCTTGTGATCCACAATCAGTTTAGCATTTAACCCTAAGCTGAAGAACCCACAGATCTCTTAACAGTGGTAAACTATGATTCTGGAAGGTCATTCCAGATGTTACTACTGTTATTACTATTATTACTATTTTTAACTGTAACTGTTATTACTAATAAAATCTCTAACTTTACTGCTAATATTGACTTCCTGAAAGATTACCACTCAGTAAATACTCTTGGTATTTTTACACAGTAATACATCTGACCAGATGCAATTACATCTTGCATTGCTCTTTTGAAACGTTGTATCTGATGAGAAATCAGATACATACATACAGGCTGAACATACATTTTCGTCTGGATTCAGATGCTGAAAATAATGAAGATGAAGCAGAACAAGTATGAGCAACTTTACTAAGTAACCAAAGAACACATCTAATCTGTCAGTCATGACAAGTAGTTCCATCCTGCATGGAAATACATTTGAAATTAAGTAAGACACATGTCAAGAAAGAAAAATATCTCTTTGCCAGTAGTATTTACCATGAGATAGTGCTCTGGTTCTGGCGGAGATAGGGTTCTAATTCTTCAGATATCCCAGTCCTACTTAAGCCATGCCCACAGGTAGCCAGAGCTATAGCCGGGAAAGGCGGAGGGGTGGGCAGGAAGTGGGTGGTGGGCTCGGCGTGGAAGCTGAAGATGTCGGAGTGCATGGGTCGGGGGCCATCGGCAGCCACTCGTGGTATTGTATCACGTCTGTTCATTCTCTCACTTATGTTATTGTTGTTCTTTGGTTGTTGCCGTTCTGTTAAACTTTGCTTCTGTTGCTTTTATCTCAACCCACAAGTGTTATTTTGTTTTCTTTTTGCACTCGTTGGTCTGCTTAACCCCCTCCCCAGCCCCGCCACCTCCCAAAAGGGGGCAGCCGGCGGGAGAGATACATGGTTATTTCTTCTCACTGGAGTCAAACCACGACAGTCATGTAATCAATGGCATAGTCAGAAGCCGNTCAGATATCCCAGTCCTACTTAAGCCATGCCCACAGGTAGCCAGAGCTATAGCCGGGAAAGGCGGAGGGGTGGGCAGGAAGTGGGTGGTGGGCTCGGCGTGGAAGCTGAAGATGTCGGAGTGCATGGGTCGGGGGCCATCGGCAGCCACTCGTGGTATTGTATCACGTCTGTTCATTCTCTCACTTATGTTATTGTTGTTCTTTGGTTGTTGCCGTTCTGTTAAACTTTGCTTCTGTTGCTTTTATCTCAACCCACAAGTGTTATTTTGTTTTCTTTTTGCACTCGTTGGTCTGCTTAACCCCCTCCCCAGCCCCGCCACCTCCCCAAAGGGGGCAGCCCGCGGGAGAGATACATGGTTATTTCTTCTCACTGGAGTCAAACCATGACAGTCATGTAATCAATGGCATAGTCAGAAGCCGAATGAATCATAGAAAATGAGAGACATTCACCAGACTTTGTTAGAAGCTGGTGATGTCTCACTAGAAGAAGCAGATTTCTGTTTGTGCCAGATGAAGTGAAGAGAGAAGCAATAATTGATTGAATAAATAGTAAACAATTTAGTAGAAGACAGTAAACCTAAGAAGCAAGAATTGCCTCACTAGTACAAACCAAGATGTAACTGACCCAGTTACATTTCCAACATAGGCCAGAAATAGACAACCTGGTAAAGAATCAAGGCAATTTGGGGAAACTTCACTGAATAGGATATCAAGCGCAGTAACAGTCTGCCCAAGGATATGGTACTTAGGGACAAAATTTCATAGTGAATTTGGTGGTGTTAGGCTAAACGCTGAACTTGATTTTAAGAGTATTTTACAACCAAAATTATTCCATGATTACAACAGTGAATCATCTAGGAGTAAAGGGCATTTTCCCCCTGTGATACTGAGGTACTATGCCTTAAAATGTGCAGTCCTTTCTGGAGCTGGTCCTTGATGAGCCCTGCCTGATGCTATTAAGTTTCACAAGCAGTGGGCACAAGGAAGTCTATTTAAAACTATATTACTTATATGTGACACATCTGAGAATAAAATTCAGCATAATATACGATATACCTGTACAGCACTGCCAGTGCCACTCTCCAACCAACATGTGTTTACAGATTTTCAGTAATTTCATAAATAACGTGATGCAGAAACAGAGTTGATATTGTTTGTAAGAGGGTGCTATATAGGCTGATTTTATGTTACCAAACTGATGTAAGAGAAGTCCATTTTTCTCAAAGAATTTGGTCACAGTTAACTCATGTTTTTTACTTTTATATGAATTTTGTGTTTTCAGGACATAATTTAGCTGAGAATATGAAAAAAGACATGGAACATAGAACCACGGGTAAGGTAACTTGAGATGAAAGAATGGGTGTGCAGAAATATGAGTCAGAATAATGTCAGATGCAGAAATATGAGTCAGAATAATGTCAGATGTTTTCCTCCATGCTCAGAGCTGTTGGCTGATAGGTGAGGACTGTGTAACAATACATATGTCCATAGGTGAAATAGGGAGGTTTTGTCATTTATACTGTTATATGCTGCTCTGAAGAGTTGGGTTCCAGCACTGATATTAACCCCAGAGTTCCAGTGAGCCCTCAGAGCTGCAGCTGAAGAACAAAAACTTATCGTTGACAGCTCCATGTAACAATGAACTTTGTATCATGAAACATTTTAACAGACATGTTTTTTTAGTCTCTTTTAAAATCATCCTTTCATCAATGAAATAGGTATAAATACTGCTTTACTTCACAGAAATATAAAAAGTCTTGTGTTTAAAGCACTAAGACAGCACAGCAAAAAATGTCTTTAAAAGCCTGCAAAAAAAATTGATTATTCTATCTTCACAATGGAGTTTGAAGTATCTATGATGAAGAAAGAAGATAAAATACATGCCAAATAATGGTTCATGTAACCAAGCAGCAAGTAGGCATGGGTCACTTTGGAGAGAATCAAGTATGCAAGTAATTTCAGTATCAGAAGATATGAAGTAGTAGCTAAAATGAGATTGGAGACGTTAACTTTGACACTCTGTGCTGTTCGAGTGTTTGACTTTGTGACTTTGTGACATGTTCTTTTATCACCAAGGGTGGAGTGAGTTCATTTTATTAAATCACTATTCAAAATGAGGCTACTGTTTGCTCTGATGAGGCACAAAACCATATTACTCTCAGGAAATGTTCAGCTCTTCAGACACCTCACAGATAATCTCAAAGCACTTCATATTAACATCAGAGACATCTAAACACAAAATCACGTCACTTCAGCCGAAGATGTGAGATTTGCTTAAAAATCCATGTAAATGTTATTGCTGATCCATTGAGCTGCTTGTCTGTCTTTTAGGAATAAATGGAAACTTCCGTCTGCAAAACAACACTCTCAGAACCACTGTATTTCATGTGCAGAGACGGATTTTTGAAAAAAATATTAGAATACTGGCAAGGCCCTTTTAATATTCTGTTAAAAACTATGTTTCTGAAATTCAGTTTACATTAATACATATTACCAGATTATAAAAGTTATTTCATTCATCTTTTTAGAGCCTTATTTGTCCCTCCCTTTTCCAGCTCATTTGGAAGGGCCAAGTATTCAAAAGTGTCATGCGCTCTTTGAAGATGCTGCATGCTGGGCAAAGCTACTGACATTTCAACACCCCCAGGCAGGATGGGAGACTGTTCTACAAAAACTACTGAGAAAGCTGAGACCAATGTATTGTCATTGCTGCATGACCAGACTCTGTACAGACTATCCTTCAACCACTAGCATCACCTGTTTTCATCTGAAAGAGGGTGGTGCCCTTCACTGCTGGGAGTACTCACCCCTCTGCTGATGAGGATGCTAGTTTGGGGAAACAGAGGATGGTGGGTGTTTTTTGTTCTGGCTTCTTTTGCCAACAGTATGGGCCCTTGGAGGGTGGCTAACTGTAATGACAGTAGAAGGGCTTCAGAATTTAACCAAACTCTTCACCTTATTTCTTATAAAAGTACCACCGTTGATAAAGCTTTTGGTCTTGCCTTCTCTCACACTGTATCTACAGAATTATCTTAGCTATGAAGAAAAAGAATGGCAGCAAAGCTTCCAGTCCTCTAGAACAGAAAGCTTGTGATTTCTTGTCCTGGTTTAGGCCCAAAAGGACCCCCCCCCCAGTGACAGATGGCCCCCTCTCCTCTCTCAGAAGAGAGGAGAGGAAGGAATGAG
>VZTY01003352.1:34403-87439 GCA_013400935.1 Turnix velox
TCACAGACAACATGCAAAGGAGGAGCGAACAGTGTTTGAACAATGTGCAGTTAATTTCAGAGTTTAGTCAGACAGAAGATGCCTAGCTGAAAAGTGAAGTTACAAACTATAAAATTTACCCTATTTTACCTCAAACCAGGACAGAGATTCACCAGCTGTGTACATATTGTTGTGTCAGGAGAACCATGATGTCTGAAATGTTCAGTGCTGGGTTAAAGTGAAAGAAATGTAACACACTCAGACCTACGGGTTGTTGCAAAGACACTTATAGACTGTTGAAAAAAAAAAAACAACAAACAAATTTTTTGGCAATCTTGGCACAGAGTGACGCTTATGTTGGGAATCAAATCTTCCATGTAGCTGGCAGTTGCTGGATGTCATCTCTACTACAAGAGTCCCTGCACTAGTGTCTTTAGATGGATGATGGGGCCAGATTCCCTCATACCTCTGCTCTCCTTAGTCTTTATTGCCAAGCTGACTACTGTCCTATGTGACTACTCAAGCACATGCATAATACATCACTATGTATTATATTAACCAGATGCAAAACATCATAAACACCTTACCAATGCACTGCATGATGCCTTCAGCATAACTTAAAATATCTATTTAAAGACATTTTAACATTGTACTATTGTGTCAGATCTGCAGACCAGGGCCACATAGAGTATCTTTTGAAGGAAGGATCAGATTGTTCAACCAGAATATTAACTAGTACTTTTCAGGATAGGAATTGGACAAGACTACCTATGGAAGTAGATAGGAGTAGAGTCTATCACCTAGTTCCAAGGGCATCTCCAGCCAGTCCATTGTCTCCTTTTCTTATGACAACTAGCTAGCGAGATCCTGGTTCACCCATAAAGTAACATCAGAGGCACTAGTGTTAGTACTGTTCCATCAGTGTTAGTACTGATACCCAGCTGCAATGGTAGTTGTGTAGAGGGATGGATTGATTTGTTTTATCTCCAGATAAACTTGAGCTTGATGACAGACTCGTCTAGGAAATGTCAGTTCTCCATACTCACTAGAGAAGTTACAGATTACCTCCAATGTGCTACATCCCTTTTACTGTCTTTTCCATGTTGGCAATCAGGTTGTAATAGGTGTAAAACAAACTGAACTACACACCCAGAGCAGAGCATTTCAAGGATTCATGGCAGACACAGACACAGGTCACAGAAAGGAAATGACAGGTGAGAAATAATTTGCCATGCAAAGTCATGGTCAGCAGGTCAAGAGAGAGGTGATTCTGTCCCTTTCCTCTCGTGGAAGGCCACCTGGAGTACTGCATCCAGCTCTGCAGCCCTCAGCACAAGATGGTCATGGAAATATTGGAGAGGGTCTAGAGGAGGGCCATAAGGATGGTGTGAGGGCTGGAGCACCTCTCCCATGAGGACAGGCTAAGAAAGCTGGGGCTGTTCAACTGGAAAAAAGAAGGTGTGAAGAGACTCATAGTGTCCTACCAGTACCTGAAGGGGAAGGGACCATTTTCCAGGGCATGTAATGATAGAATGAGGGGCAGTGGTTTTAAACTAGAGCCGGATAGGTTCAGGTTAGACATTAGGAAAAAGTTCTTCACTATGAGGATGGTGAGACACTATCCTGGGTTTCCCAGAGAAGTGGCAGAGACCTCATCCCTGGAGACATTCAAGGCTAGGCTTTATGAGGCTCTGAGCAGCCTGACCTAGTGCAGAATGTCCCCGCTCACTGCAGGGAGGTTGGACTGTGTGGCCTTTGAATGTGTCTTCCAGTCCTGTGGCTCTATGAAATACTTGGTTTACACACAGGCTGAGCAGCAGGCTTAACTGAACCCTTCTGCTGCTCCTCTGTCACAACATCTACTACACATTGTCTTAGTGGGAATATGGGAGTATACTCTACTGCCTAGACAAGACAGCTCAAATTATTTGTACAGAAAGATAATTCATGTTTCCCTGGAGAAGATTTCAATGGGAGAAATGAGATTTCAAATCACACATTTCCTGCTGAGTTTATTCAGCTTTGGAAGCCAAAAAATACTTCACACAGCAATAGTCCACATGCAGTGCATGCAAGAAGAGAAGACACTTTTCGCCCAGTATTACTGTTATATCTAATATTAAGTTTTCCAATCAAAAAGTGAGTCTTGAGCATGTTAGATGTCCATTAGTAAGAAATCCAGTGCTTGAATAGCACAGAGAGGTGAGTGATAGAGGAGAGCTCAGTGTGATACCTATTGGGTAAGTGAAATACCAGGAAGATTTTCTTTCCGTTTCTTTAAGATGCTGCAGAATATTTGGAAACCACAAGAATTTCATAGAAACCTGAGTCTCAGTCAAGCTCTTTACTCTCCTTAAAATGAGAGTGGGGCAAAACCTGGCATGCCTAGAGAAAAAGTCTGCAAAAAATAGCAGGATATGAGCTATGTTTTCTGATCCATGTTTTAACTCCCTATTTTATGAGATAATACACCTTCCAGATAAGGTCCTGGAATTTCAGTGAATGGCATTCACATGCAGTGACAGTCACTAAAAAGATTTAATCATTATGCTGACTGTGTTCAGTAAGTTTGAGAGTTACCTGCTCCTGGGTTGTTTCCTCTCCAATTATTCTTTTTTTTTTTCTTTTCATTAAGTACCACTATTATTTTATTTCCTCATTCCCAGGGAAAAGGTGTACAGAATTTAAGCACTAGATGAAAATCTTTCATTCTGGTAAGCACTAAGGGGAAGCTTGCATAAACACCAAGAGAAAACAGATATAACTTATTTCCATTCCTTTATTTGTGAGAAGTGACATTTCTCTGTGAACAGTTTAACAAGGATGGACTAGAAGTTGTTCCTCAAATTAATAATAATGCAATAAGAATGTAACTTGAAGTGCCAGTTTAATTCAGAGTTTTATATTGGTCTTTGCTTTAGATCAAGAAACTTTTAGACTGAAATAAAACTGAACCTTGGCCTGAACAAGTTATTGAAAAAGTCTCAGTTTTGGGTTGGATGATAAGAGAATCATCCTGCTACCAGGAATGGTTGAAAGAGGCTGCTGCTTTTTTTTCCTGTCTGATTAACTTTCATTATAATCACAATTTTCACTTTAAAATTTCCTTCTGTCCATCTAGTAACGACTCCAGTATAGCATTTGAGCATGTATATATGTAACCAGACAGTGAACTGACAAGACTTATTTACTGTTTACAAATTACCAGCACTGCACCTCAAATACTCCTCCCTGGCTTACTGTCTGTCAGTAAAGAGCTCTGATTCCTCTCACAAATCAGTGCAGAGGTTAGTAACATAGTATGGGAATTAGTATGAATGCTGTTTCTGCAAAGCAAGTGCTCTTGTTGATCCCTCTACCCTAGACAGTGTATTAGCAGAAGACCCTGATATCTGCACACCAGCTGGACTGCTAGAAAAATGTGAAGAATCACATATACTTCTTTTTTGAATTAGGCCAATAGGAAAAGGCCATAGAGATATATCCCACATACATAAATTTCAAATAAAGGAGAAGTGTCACTGGACAGCAGCCTGAACCAAAATTTTTGAAAGGCAAAGTAAGCATGAACTGAGGAAAAGGTTACCTCATTGCAGCTGATACTTCCTATTGGACATAAAAGATATGTCCAAAAAACTGCTTTGTTGTTACCAGCCAAGAAATAACTCAAAAGATGCAAATAACTCTCATGCCCCACAAAAGTACTCTAGCAAGATCACATGAAAATATATATCTCTAAAATCACTTTATGATTTTGTACAATAAAATCAGCTTCATCTTCTTCAAGAGCATGCATAAAATTTTGTGGCAATGTTTTGCACTGACATCCTGGTGCTGGAAAGGTGGCATGCGAAGCATCTTGTAGAGCCATAGTGTCCAAGTGACTATTGTGTTTACAATGTTTACCATAAATCACAGACACTTGACCCTCAAAATTCCAGGCACTGATGATCAGGTGAACAAATCCCTAGCAGCAGCTAATGCTATCAGGGTCCTGGTCTAAAGATAAAAGACAAAAGCCTTTCTTCCCTGTCTTACACAAACTTGTAGAAGACAAAGCAAAATGGAATTAAAAAGCATACATTCCCTCATGCAGACAAAAGCCATGCATGGTTTGCCTAAGAGAGGAAAATCTATTTGGCTGTAAAGATGAAGAGTAGCTGAAGGGCCACCTCGGGGTAGCAGCACCTCCTCAGAGACTTCCTGTAACTGTCTAGATGTAAAGGTGAGGCATCAACTGCGTCCAAATGTGAGGTTCAGCTTAAAGCAGTGTGTAGAAGTGCCAAGCAACTTTCTCTTGAATTCAGAGGTCAATTCAAAAGAGTAAAAATAAGAAAATTATGACAGCTCTTCTGAAAAATGAGTAACAGTTTCTCTTTAACTACCTAATTATTCTTTGCCATACCATGCAAGGCAAAATATTCAGCAAAAAGGACATGTAAGTCACTGTTAAGGCCACCAAAGAGCAGACTAAGGTAAAAGCCAGACTGGATCTAGGAAGTAGCAACAGATTCTTTATTCTTTAGCTTAAAATATCTTTAAATATTTCTTGTGGGCTTTTTTCTGCAAAACTATTTAAGTAAAATACATGTCAATTTTTTATGGGTTTATATTTGTTTGTTTTTTACAATCCATTAGGTTTATAAACTCACTTTTAGCTGTTTCATTTATTTGAACTACAAATAGATCAGATAGGATTAGTTGCTTAGCAACTTTTCAGTGGCATAATCTATTTTGGAGAATTTGCAACACTTATACTAGAGGTCAGAAAAATTTATAATATCATAAGCTAACCAGAAAATGTGTTTCAACAAAAAAAATTTTTACAAGGCTTCAATTTCAGTGTAATAAGACTGCAGATTTCCACCAGAACATTCTTCTGGCAAAGGGTTAATACATATTAAAACTGGAGAAAGTAATAGGAAGGCAGGAAAATGTGAATAGATTTGGATGGAGTAATATTATGCCTTTCTTAAGTATATTACAGTACCCCCTGCACTGCAACTGCAGCTCTACTATCTTCTACTGCACAGGCTGAACTCCCGTATTTGCGAAAGGGATAAGATGGATTAAACCTCAAGCCCTAGTAGAAGTCTAATAATTTTTTTTTGTTTGCAACACATTGATAACTACCAGTGATGCTAAAATATAATAACACAATTAAATTAGTTGAGTGTATTCATGGAATATGACACCTGTCACACAGTACTAAGGATAATGTAGATTGCTCAAAAGCAAATTCCCTGAGATGGCAGAATAAATTGTGCTGATTCTGTGATCTTTCCCAATTTATAAGAGTCTCATGCATAAGTTTCAGCACAACACTTACACAGCTCTGTAGATTGCAGCACAAGGATGTGGGCCTGTTGGAGAGGGTCCAGAGGAGGACCATGACAGCAGTCAAGAGGCCTGAAGTGCTTTTACTATGCGGACAGGCTGAGAGACCAGTTGGGGCTGTTCAGCCCAGGGAACAGATCTCTGTGGAGATCTTATAAAAGACTTTCAGATCTTAAAGGAGGCTAATAAGAAATGTAGGAACTTTTTTGCAAGGTCTGAAGTCATAAGACAAGGGGTAATTGTTTTAAACTAAAGATTAGTAGACTCAGACTATAAAGGAGAATTTCTTATGATGAGGGTGCTGAAACAGACTGTCCCATCCCTGGAAATAGGGTCAGGTTGAATGGGCCTCTGAGCAGCCTGATCTTGTTGAATGTATCTCAGCTCATTGAAGGAGGATCAGATGAGATAATCTTTAAAGGTTCTTTCAATGCATAATATTTTATGGTAAAACAAAGTGCTTTAAGCTCTGTCATACAGCATATAAAACAGATCTTTTAAAAATATGCTGTTTCCCCCCTACTCTGTGTCCTTGTGGAGATTGTGTGAGGTTCTTGTGTGGTTTTAGGACTTTTGAGAAGAACTGGATACAAAAATAATAATTAAAAAAAATCCAAAATCAAGCTTTATTTTAAACAAGAATTTTCCCAAGTGAAAAGCACAAAGCCTGCCCTAAGATTTTTCAGTGACCTTTTCTCCTGAATATATAAACAGTACTCTGTATTCTGGACTCTCTTGGTGTTAATCTGTTTGCCAAGAGCCTTTGCCTTTCACTCTTTGCTTGAAATAAAATTGCCCCATATGAAAAACCTCTTCCTTACAGTAGGTAGATAAATGATTCCTCTAATGACTTCACATAACTTCTAATGTTTATTTGGCCCTTTTGTTGGGATACATGCACTCAATCTGACTAATTTGGAATGGGGAAGGATATATATTCACTGGGAATCCAAAAGACAGAGGAAAATTTAGGAAAATTGTTGTTAAGGAAACAGATATGCTCAGCAAAAACCATTTAGGAGATTACTTTTTACTGTGCCCTATAAAATCGTGCAAACTGTGGAAAATAATCAGACCCTAATCAACTTTATAAACACTGTTCACTTTTTCATTGCTTCCTGCTTTAAATAATCATTTCCCTGGGGTCAGAGTGTTTACTGCCTTTTCCAGACTAACACAAATAGTCTAAAAGACCTCAAGTAAAATAGAAGACTAGCAGTTCTCTTTTCTCTTGCTATTTTAAATATTACCTGAGAAACTTGTTTTAAGATAGTACATCACTACACTAATACAATGATCAGATAAAGCCACTAGGCACTTTTTTCCAGCTAACAGGGTCCTGAAGAGCTATAGAGAAAAATGAAGTTTAGAGATAATTACTTTCCAGGGATAGCACATCTCGTTTAAGTAGCATTTTAGATTGGGATTTAGATTATTCAGGCTTTTCTGAGGGAGAGTTAATAGTAATTTTTCAGTGAGAAAAATAGTAATTTCTGCAAAGTAATCACTCATTAGAATAAAATCTCAGCTCTGATGTTTCATCAATTTAAGTTTTCCTAGCTTTTTGATAACTATTATAATGGAGTAAAATAGTATTAATGTTGTGTGATAATACTGCTTTGGCTCTAGTTGATGTTCCAATGCAGTTTCACATCATTAAAAATTAATGAAACATTCATCTTTGCAAGTAGAGCTTTGCATACAAAATATCACAGTTACAGTTTTTTAAAAAACTGAGCAAGTTCTCATCTACTCCTTTCAAGTCAGCTAAAGGTGATTCTTACTTTTCTTTCAGTTACAGAAGAAAAATTTAACTATACAACGGAATTCTTAATGTCAGACTCTAGGGTGTCTGGGAACAGAATTGCACTTCACTTGCAGGCTTGATGTGCTGGTGGCACTCACACTGAACAGACCTTAAGGAGCAAGAATGTCCTATTGGACACTAGAAGAGGAAAACTTACGCTGTTGGACGGTGGCACATCTCATAAAGAGCTCAATTTGCAGAGGCTCTGATCTGGCAGGAGTGAACTAGCAACATAACATTGAAGAGATTCAATTAAATTGATTAGCATTAGTTGTACCTGAGCAGAAAAGCTGAAACATGAAAAGGATTTGAACTACCTTAAAATGATCACACAGCATATGTGATGACCTCCAAAACAGACAGGTTCATAAACTGGGAGACTTAGACAGTGTGAGAGCTTCTTATCTTTACTCTAATGTACTCTACAATCTCTTCTGTTCTTTAAGTGTAATTTTCCAATAATAAAAATGCTCAGAAGGTGCTTTACATCATTGCAGAATTCAGTTTCATGCCGTCTGGTGACCATACTTGCTCAAAATGTGTATGTCAACAGTTTTTTCCTTTCCTTTGTTTGCCAGAACAATTCAAAATTACATATTAAATACATATATACAAGAACTTGAAGACTTTGAGCCTGACACTTTCACCTTTAAACAAAACCAGTCTATCCAATGTTCTTCCTCTATCCAATGACCTCAGTGTCTGCTGCACATATCAAGTGTGATCTAAACCACTATATTCAAGCTTCCAGAAGAATAGTGCCAGCTTGGCACTTTGTGACTGTTTCATCTTCTGGAGGCAGGTTTCTAAACACACTCTGATCTGGGAGAGATGCAACCATGCACATTCAGAAAGTGCCTTCTCCAGTTCACACCACTTCCTCATTACAGATGCCAGAAATGTGGCTAATTCAGAAATCTGTCCTCCAAAAAACTTTGCAATCACTGCCTCCATTTTTTGGTTTGTGTTTCTTTGGTTTTTGTTTGTGTTTCAAGAACATCCAGAGAATTCAGCACAAATAACCAAGTAATTTTTTTCATCAATGTGTAGTTTCAGCATACAATGACTTACCAAAAAATAGTCAGACAAATTAGAAAATCTGAAGAGATTAGATATGAGGTTAGATACATAAATAAAGGAGAAGACACTCTTGGAGAATGTCACAAGCAGTTGTGTAATAGTAGGGGGAGAAACATTTTTTTCCATTATTCACAACTATTCTTGTCTTTCTCCAGAGTAGCAAGGACTTGTACCTTCTTTCTTCTCACTAGGTGGATGTAAATCAACAAAAGTTCATGGAAGCAAAACACATAATGTATGCAGAGTGTGGGGAACTGAGTTTTTTCTGAACTGCATAGAGACCTTCAGTTCCAAAAATTGATGACATTGTACTCCTTAGTTACTAACATACTGGATCCATGAAAGGCTTTAAAAATGGGACAACAGGACACAAATGGGTTACAGGGACCTTGGAACAATATTAAGGCAATAAAAATTAAGTTCAGCTTTGACTTTAATGCCACTTGTCACAAACAATAAAAAAGTTAAAGAAAGAAAATACTGCATAAACAAGCATCATGAAATTGTTATGGCAGCGGTGCATGATTTCCCAACCTGATCTGAATTCAGTCCCAGTCAATGAACATAGATGGTCAAAGCATGTTGCTTGATAGTCACTGAGTCTTCATTCAGATTTGGATAAGGATAAGGAAATGCGTTAAACCCAGAGATACAAGACACACTACTGATATGTCAGAAGCAAGGTCACATTCAGGACTGCTCTGGGGAAGTTCAAACTTTGGTTTTTGCTGTCACATAAGCTACCACAGAGAGATTCAGATTTTGTTCAGAGTTGTGTTAACATCTGGGTAATTCTTGAACATTCTGAAGATGTTAACAGCATTTTCATCTTAGTAGCTGTTCTGTTTTGTTTAACTTCTCCAAATAAGCTGCAGTAATCAGGAAGGAAAAGGATCATTTTCCTACAGTGAGATGCTGGCTGAAGAAGTAGTAGAAATTCTAGACTGCTATAGGTATCATAGAGGATGTCTTTAGATTCATTAGTGTCAAAGCAGTTGGTGATAGAAGCTTGACATCTCTCTTGAGCAGAAACATAGTTAAGAATGTAAGACAGAAAAATAATCAAGAGATATCATTCCTAGCATGAGGAGAGGCAGATGCAAGAAAGAAGTGACCAAGACTGGTATTGCAAAGAACAAAGCTCTATGGAATGTCCTGTCTCCTTGCAAAACTCAAGAGTGTTATCAACAAAATTTTGTAAGCTGTAAAGTGTTTGTGGATTTTATTTGTCTGAGAAGTTTTGAGTCAGTGGAAAAGGAAAAAAAGAGTAATGACAACTTACAACCATGCAGTTTATTCATTAAGAGATGGCTCACTCTGCACTAACAACTGCAAATAGCATTGCTGTTCCCAAGAGGGCTGATCTGGGGCAGGCAACGTATTTCTGGGACCAAAGGGCTGAATCAATGGATTGAGGAGGCACTATAGCAGAATATGATCCCTTATTGAGAGGAGAGAACTGTGCTAATACCAGAGGACTAAACCAGAATCTGAAATGGGGTGATGGTTCAGCCATCTACACCTTTTAAATGAACTTAAATTTTCTTTCAAGTTCTGTTATTATTTTCATGTCTGAAATATTTTGGCAACTATTCACAATATTTTGTCATTCCCTGCAGTTTGCACTGCAGTTTACACTCAGACAAAATTTCCCATTTAATAAATTTGAAGGACATATAGTATTTGATCCAGTGTAAACAAGTGATAACAAACTTCCACATGTTCAGAGACAGAGATTCTTTCTGTGTTTTTCCAAGAGCATTCCTGAGCTGCAAAACAGCTTGAAGTCATCACATTGTCAATAGAAAACTATCTTCGTGGTGTTGTGAGGGAGATGGAAGTAGTACACTAATTATCAGCCATCTGTGATGGGAGCTAGGGACTCTCACTCCCTCTCTTCCCTTCCTACTTTGATACATACACAGATTAAGATCAGAATTCCTGGAGTAATGGATGCAGAGGTGAGGTATAAAAGCACACACAGAACATCCCTGTTGTGAGATGATATGTGTCCCACAAGTAAACATCCCAAAAAAAAGATTGGCTAATCATCAGTTTTCTTTTTAATATTAAGGTCAGCAAAAGAGCAAAAGCCTTCCCAGTGGATTCTATGATGCTTATATCAAGGGAACAGTGTAATCCAGCCACAGACCAAGTACTCAGCTTCATGCAGCACAACACTGAAGCACTCATCAAATGTACAGGAGTCAGAGAGACTTGTGAAGGGCTGCCAATATACCTCCAGCCACCAGCATGAGTGTGCATTACTGTTACAGTCGGACTGCGCACACAGATGTTTTCCAATTCCAGTTACTCTGGAGTGGGCAGAGATGGACCTTGTCACCCTAAGCAGTGGCTGTCTTCCCTTGTAGGTGGGCAGAAATCAGAAGAAACTCAGGACCGATATTGCAGAGCAGCAGAAACATCTCTTTGCCAGACATGGGTTTATCTAGGAGCTCTTAATCTCTATGGATTCACATAAAATAAAAATTGGCCTGGACTCATAAGCAACCTGAAAAAGAAAATATCTGCTTTAGGCTGTGGGACTGATGTGATTATATTTAAGTACCTGTAATCTTTGGAAGAGTAAGTCCATACAAATTCTCTTCTCTTCATGTCTATTCAACTTTAGGAATTACTTTAGTTGGTTTTTTTGAGATTATTGCTAATAGACTTCCATAGCATTTGCATTTAGCACAAAACTGACTGTGATACAAGCAGCACTTTCCTCCCTTTTGTAGACTAAACAAGCTGAGAAGGATTGGTTCTACAATATAAGGTAGAAATGGTTTTAAGCATTTACATTTTCCTAGGTTAAAAACAATTGCCAATGATGGGCAAATTTAGATAGATGAAAACAGATAATATTAATTTTCTGAATGTGTTTCCCCATTAAAAAGAAAACTGAAGAAAATCAGTAAAAGCTTTTCTTTACCACAGTGTTTTGTGTTTTGGGGAAGACAGCTTGGTTTCAAGTTCATTTGAAAAAGGCTTTTCAAAGTACACTCATGAGATGGTGTCACCTTGAATACTAATGGAACCAGTGAAGATTTTATGTGGAAAACAGGTAAGATTAGGTCCACTGTGTTCCTGCAAAGGAAGAAGAGCATCATACTCCAGGACACCATATTTCAGCTTCATGCTGCTGAACAAAAGCAAAGAATTTTGGATGTGGAGATAGAAAAAAACAATCAAGCTCTCTGAACAGCTGGAACCTGATAAATCGTCTCTCTAGGAGCTGTAAGGGATTAAAAGATATATAGATCTTCTCTAACTTTTTTTCTAAGCTGATTCACTCCTCGGTGGTATAAATTGTCTTGGGATGCGCAACTGCTATCTCTTAAATAGATCTTGCTATGGATGTAATAGGAAACTTTAACTTGCTTCTAAAAACGTAATCACAAGTGAGAATGCAGTGAGCAGTCTGATACTACAACCTAATATTGCCATTCCCTGAACTCACTATAAATCAGGGTTACTGAATGGAAAATCAGTAAAAATCTGGCGACATAAAACAAACTAGAAGAGTATCAGGAGCACTGCACTTTGACACTGCACTGCTCAACTTTCATACAGTGTTTAATTTTTCTGTTCATTTTCCTCTTTGTTCCAGAATTAAATTGCTTCTCATAAGAGGAAGAATCCATAGAAAGTTGCAGACAGTTCTATTTCACTCTTCTCTAATTGCACCATCCTTCTTAGTCCTGCCCAAGTTCTTGGTTTATTGGGAGAGGAGGCTTATGCTGAGCCCATACCCTGCTGTAAAAACTCTATAAAACCCAGTTCCAGCCCTCAGTTTAAGACATGTATTGCCTGGAAAAAAAATAATCTTTGAATTGCAAAAGAATTGAAAGCAAACATATAAACTCATAACAAAAGAAACTGACTTCACTGAACTTTTTCTTTGTGCAACAACCACTGTCCTCTGGCAAATAAACGTGGAGAACAAAAAATTCTCTTTAACTTTTGCATTAAGATCTTCCTTCTCTGCAATCCAAGCACCGTCTCAGAATTATTTACATTCTTGCCTTTTTCTTTGCTTCTGTTTATTGTAAATGCCTCTCTTTAGTTCCCTTACTGAGTTCTATCATCCTTACTATTTTGCAGAAAATAATTTTGTCTGTCAAAAGGAAGGCCAAGATTTAGTAATGTGGGTAACAATTTCATAAGCCCACATTAAAGAATAGTGAATCAAAATATAAAAGATTGTATTGTAAGATAAGTTCCAATCTTGACAGTATCTACCAGAAAGCTTAAGGGAGACCCATATGGTTACCCATACGTCTCAGCTTTTGACCTGTGAAATATGAAGATATGAGCTGGTTCTTGAAAGGTAACAATTTTTAAAGTGGTTTCTGAAGCTTATGCCATTTAGCAGATATCCAAGCATGCAAACCAGTGAAGGGTTTTCAGAAACTACTAGATACTTAGCGTGATTGAAAAGAATAGGGTACAGCATGGCAGAACTAGGAGTAATGGTTGCAGATTGGAAGAGCTGGATATAAGAAAGAAGTTCTTTAGTGTGAGGGTGGTGAGACACTGAAATAGGTTGCCCAAGAGAGGCTGTGGATGCCCCCTCCCTGGAGGTGTTTAAGGCCAGGCTGAATGAGGCAGTGAGCAACATAGTCTAGTGGGAGTTGTCCCTGCCCTTGGCAGGGAGATTGAAACTAGATGATCTTTAAGGTCCTTTCCAACCCAAACGATTCTATGACTCTGTAGTTAATCTCAAGAAAGAGCTTGTTGACTGTGGCAGTGTTCGTACAGGGTTTTGCCACTATTTGTACTAGCATTTCTTGAGATGATGCTTGTAATAATGACATCAACACATAGTTGAATCTGCATAACTCTTGTTAGGATCTCTGAAGGAAATTGGAGAAATATGCCAGAAACTCAGGCCAGTTTAATTTTACGCAGCCATACAACATCTGAGAAAGTACAGACAGAAGAGAAGATTTATTCTGGAAATTATCATTTCATTCCACAAATATGGATTACAAAATGGTGGGAAGTACAGTATTTATCATATGGAGAAAAAACTGTGGCAGGTTATTTGGACATAGTGTTCCCTTAAATAATTGAAGGAGGAAAGGAAAGATGACAGCACTGTTATCACAGCTTAATTTCAAGGCAACTTTGCCCTTCAGCCCTCACATGACTTTCTTCATCACTGTCACTGATGTTGAGATGCTCGTGAGAACAGGAGCAGAGCTTTAAATGCACATTTATGTACATATGTGTACATATACTTATACACACATTCATATATTTAAAATATAGGTATGTCTGATTGTGCAAAATTATTATTTTTTAAGAAAATGCAGCTGCATCCCTCAGTCTGTGAGGTTCAGCATGTCTAATTTCTCTTCAGAGCAAATACACAGTGGCACAGAGCAATGAACAACCCCTGCTGTTAGCTGTTGGGTTTTTTTTCAAAAGGCCTCACTTTGCTTTTCAGATAACTCTTCCTAACAGCAGTATTGCCCTGTAATTTCAAGTCCTAATACTAATGTAAAGAGCAAGCTATAGAAAATACAGCTGCCACAATACCCCCCAACACCATCCTCAGCCAGTTCACCTCTGCCTTTCTGGAATTGGAGTGATCCCCATTAGAATCTCTCACCCATATGTGCTTCATTTGCCTCCACCCTACCTGACACAGCTGCAGTACTATTTTCCTCAGGGAGGGAGGAGGAGAATTCAGTATAGCTGGTGCATTACCTGCATTGCTGGTTTCCACCTCTGTGTCAGTTACCTGGTTTTGTATGTTGAAAAGTCCCTGAAAATGTCCAAATTAAGTGATGAAGTTACTTTTGGAGGATCAGGAAGAGACATGACAACTGGGGAGGCAGGAGGGAAAAATCCATCAGGCTGGCTGGAGGAGCTATGTGAGCACTTTTATAGTAAGTCTACTGGGAATGCAAAGCAAAAAGAAGAAGTAGGTCAGGCTGCTGTGCCTTTGCCCAGGTGCCTCCTCCTAGGAACAAGGAGGAATGTGCAGCATTGCAGCTCTGCAGAGTGCAGGTCTCCTTCTTCCCTCTGTTTACCTAAATGTGTATTTACCTGAATGTAGCTCTGTCAGCAACCAGGGAAGAGATAGTGAAAGAGAGTTAAGCACTAAAACAGAAAGGATGGAGCAACTTCCCCCTTTGCCCAAGCAATCAGCAACCAGCCTTGGTGGATGCACCTGTACTGCCCCAGTAACACAGCATCAGCTGGAAGCTTGAAGCCAGTGCCATTGGGTCTGCAGCAAATGCGTGCAGGTGGCCCTGATGTTGACTAAGTCCCTGTATGCCAACAGACCTGCAAGCTGCTTAAAACTATAATCTTTCTTGGTAGGGGCAAAAGCTGTCCAATGAAATCAACTGTGGGGAGTACTCCAACAGATCCCCTATAACCACCTATATCCATAGGCATCTTCACAGGCTCTCACAATGGTCAGAGAAACTCAAAACACAAGGGCAAATCTTTGTGGCTTGCTTGAGAAGAATTGAAAATTCAGTGAAAGGGCAAATTTACTGTTTGCCTCTCTGCTTACTAAGCATTTGGCATTACCGTGGGTCTTTGTATGAAACAGGTTTTTGTATTTTCCATTTCTGCATTTTCTGCAAACCAAAAACATAGATGAGAAGTTATCATCCAACTGCCACCAGTGTTATCCACGAACTGAAAAGTCTTGCTAAAAGATACTGGTGTCTCATGTAGAGAATAATGCATACTCAAGAAAGAGGAATTTTTTCCAGAGGAAGAAAATTAACTGGACAGGTTTCATATATTGAAAAATAACTCTTTATATGAAACAAGCAAAAGGAGGGATAAGTTGCAAAGACCACATTTTTAATGGATCATAGTGATTTTGCCCAGTCCTTCAAAAAAAAAGAAGGTAGTAGTAAGCAGTACAGCTCTCAAATGCATTGCACAGAAATACTGTGGTGTCTCATCCTTGGAAGTTTTGAAGGCGCATCTAGACATCATGTTCACTCCAGCCCCCCTTGGAACAGGAGGCTATAGTGGAGACCTTCAGAAGTCCCTTTTCACCACAGTTTCCAATATGTTAAGAAATATATTCATCCCTAACAGGAGATGAATAAGCATCTTAAAATTCCATGGATTTGAGAATGTTCAATCTTCTTGATATCAGACGTAAAATTCAGTATTTATTTAACATAGCCTGCCAAACTCAAACTATGCCTGCCTGCAAAGGTGCCATTGTCCCCCCATTGGGCTAACTAAAAATCCATGAAAACCAACCATCTTAACTTGTTATGCACTGATCTTATACAAGTAATAAAGTGACTTGTGGACTGACTTCTTTAAATAACCATTTTTAGGGGGCTGATTGATTAAGCACAAAGCAATGCAGCACCTTTGAAAATGGGCATTCATTTCTGCAATCCATAGCTGTCAGTAATAAATTGAGCTCTATTGAAATTTATAATTTAATTTCACAGCCCATTAACTTTCCCTCCTCTTTGCCTACTATTGTACTGGCATTATGTAGTAATCTTTAATCCAGTGTGGGAATATATCAACCTTAAACCTTCAGGTTTCTTGTTATATTTTAACTTATATCATAAGTTCTTAAATAAAATGAAATTGATTTTTAAAAATCTGATTAATCTACTCTTTTTTATTGACAGAAAAAACTGAAAACTGGGAGTAAGGAGGAAACATCCCATATGAGAGGACACAGATTTCCCAGGAAGACTATAATCAAGTTGTAGTTCATAGAAACTTGCAATCATAAGAATAACCAAAATGGCTCTAACTAGCATTCTAGATCCCATAAGAACCACAGCTTGTTTCTTCAGAGGAAAAAAAAATTACATCACAAACAAAAATGTGATTATATGTACTGTTACAAAGAACAGGCTTATTTCTCACCTGACCTAAAACAAAACAGATAAAAGCAAACAATCATTAAAAGCTTCGGCACCTCTTTTCTCAGATATTATGTCCCAAACCAAGTTTTATTTCTCATAGCTGAGATGCTGGAGCTGTGCGTGCTTCAGTCTGGTTTTCCATTCTTGGTCACAAAGCAGGTGTCACTCCAAAGCTGGCTATAGACTACAGCTATACAATTTCTCCCTACACCAGTTGTGAAAAAAATTTGCTTATTTTTCCTGCTTTTCATAGAATCATAGGATTGTTTGGATTGGAAGGGACCTTAAAGATCATCTGGTTCCAACCGCCCTGCCATAGCTAGGGACACCTCCCACTGTTCACAAGTTGACTCTTTCTGGTTTTTAGGAGGGCAATGGGAGGGGTCTAAATCAGAGCTGTACTCAAAGCAGCAGGACCCCATTCAAAAATACGTAGTGCAAAATATTGCTGCTATGGTATTCCCTAGCCTAAGTTTAAAGCTTTTCAGCAGCTTATTAATTTCTGACTGATGTTGCAGATTGAGTAAGTATCTTCACTGAGTTTCCACAATGCAGCTCATCACTTATTTTGTCCTTGGAAGGTGACAACTAATTCAGGACCCGTTGATGTATATAAGGAGATTAATTTGTTCTATCCAATTTGTATTCCCATGCAGCCATCAACAATGAATGTAATATATTGTCATGTTGTCCAACTGTCTCAAGCTACCTACAGTAGTAGTTTCATCAGCAAGTTTGGCATTGTTAATTGTCAAACACCTTCATCCATTAATAGCAGAAATCATTGTGAATTTAAGAAGATAATTCCCCTCCAGATAAATTAATCCATAGCTACTAAAAGCAGCCAGAATGTGAAATGGGCCATAGGAGATAATTATTATGCACATTGCATGTAGCATTCTTAAATATTTACGCACACTAAATGAACTGCAACTGCTTTCTTCACCCTAATCCTAGCAGTACATTCCTAAGGTGCAATGTTGTCATTATTCTTTTCATACTGTTTAGTGAGCAGAAAAATTTGGGACATCAGTGCCTGAACATGATTCTGCTAGTCAGTGGTATTCACAGATCAAGTGGGTTTTTTAGCATTTTGAAACCAGTAGGCCTTTCAAGTTCACCTGGCCCCTGGCAGAGAAGAATCAATGTCATTCAAACTTTCTCACATTCAGGGTCAGAAAACTATTGTGGTTAGGCAAATGTTCCAATGTTGCAATGTTAGGCAAGCCCACAGGCAAACAAAGGATCAGCAGTAGAGCTCATAGCATGACTTAAACCTACAATAATTGTGTAAGTATCCCTCTACTTAGGAAAGGAGTAAGCAGGGTAAGCCTATAAGGATGATCGTATGAAGTACTCCTGGTGTATTGCAATCCATGTATCATGTATATATTTCAGAAAGGCAGTGAATTTCATATTCCTTTTAATTACAATTTCCCTCTCCCTCTGCCCAGCTTCCTTTCTTTAATACACTGCAGTCAAATTCATTGTGCAGGGAAACAGAATGAATCAGGCAGCTAATCTCACTTAAGTCTACCAAGCTTCTCCCCAGAAGATTTCAGAGTAGTCTGTAGTTTCACCAGAGAAAAAAGGCAGTGGGTAGGTGGAATGCTGTTGTGGGGAGGTTTATTCCCTGATGAGGGCAGGACAAGTAAAAAGAAATCAGGAGTTAAGTTTCCAAAACAACTACACCAATAGCAACTCAACATTTAAAAATAGAATTTCATGAAGGCTGTCTATCACTTCACAGGCTGAAGATATGTGTCCAAAACCCTGGCAGCTGACAGCTAGAAGGCTATGCTGTCTATACTACGGTGTGTAGACAGTGAGTATCCCAGTCCTGACTTAAAAGTGTTGCCTCTGAGTTTGTTAAGTTCACCTACTCTGTAACAACAACAAATTTTGCAGCATCTGCATCAAGGAGTAAATCTCTGAAGCCAGAGATAGAGCATCAGTGAGGGAAGAATCAAGTACTTTTGGTTAAAATGACCATGTGAGCTGACAGAGGAGCTGCCTAGAACCTACCCATGGTTCCTCTGGCTAGAGGAGAAGGGCATGAGAGTATATTACATCATGATAAAGGACAGAGCAGTGACTCTGAACCATATCTACTTTTTTTGTGCTTCCATGCAATGATTCCAAGTCAAGAGACATATGCGGAGAACTTGTCAAAACATTCAAAGGGATCAGAGGGAGCACAGGGATGACTGTATGCAAAATAAGGTTCTTAAATTTGCAGAAGCTGAAAGACCTGTTACAATGTTGCCTGTGCATACATGGGGGCATATGTGAATTTACAGTAAATTATATTAAAATTTGTAAATTACACTAAAATTTTTTCGGCATTCAAATAAACTTCTATCTTAATGCACATGAAAAAAATGCAGCAAAAATTTCCCAAAGTGCAGTGTTCTTTGTGTGAAACATGCACATGATATTCAAGAAGCAACAGATAAGGAGGATTTCATGCTCTGTGGGATCTCTGGCTCTTGTAATCAGTATTGACTTTGATTTTTCCAAAAAAAAACACACACATCAATTCTCTCAGGCCATCAGCAAGCTATCGAGTAATAGGGGAGAAACAGAAAAACAATTTCCAGAATCTTAAAGGAACAAGCTCTCTGTAGGAAGGAGGTTGGAGCCATGAGGAACAGCTTGAGAGGCACAACCAGGTATGCTGCTGTGGCACTTCATCACACCTTCAGGAATTAGCTGCACTGCTAGGTATCCTAACCAACCTAATACTGGGAAAAGTACAATAATCATATGAAAGTAAGTCACTAGGCCAAAATAAAATTCACCAGAGAGAGTAGGAATAGAATGAAATATAAATGTCCAGTGTGATCATTCTGAAGAACTCTTAAATCTAAAAATATCTCTAAAAAGTTCTCACATTAATATTCAAAAGTCATTAGTTTGAATCTTCTAGCTTTGTAAAACAATGACTACCTGCAAGTAAGACAGAGACAATGCTGCAGTGGTGGACAGCCAATATCTCTAAAGTATATACTTTCACATTGTTTAAAGGAGCAAAGAGTCAAATCTAGAGAAACAGCGAAGAGGTGTCAATTGCCAGGACTTCAGAAAGTCACACCATGAATGACTTTTTGATTCCTTTTGTAATCTGAACTGCACTAAATGAATCAAAAACACTAAGGTATTGTATGGAGCGGAAGAGTTTGATGGAGGTAGGAATCACATGAGCACAACCATGTTCTTACCAAGCTGACTGGGCTCCAGCCACAGGAGGCAAACACTATGAATGCCCTGTGCAGCACAAGACAGAGCTATGTTCCTTTTGCAGCAGGCAGAGAGATCTAACAGATAACCTTTTCCACTCCACCAAAGCCACTGCTGCCCTTCAGTTTACGGTTTCTGTTTCAAGTGTCTATGATTGTACTTGCAGTTCCACTTTACTTGCACTTCCACTTGCTAGTGGTCAAAGAAAGAAGATTAAATATAATGTCTCTGAAAAAGATACTAATATGAAGTGCTTCCCTTAAGAAGAGAGGATAAAGAAAGACCTGTAAGATAAAAACCAAACCTTTCTCTTACTTTTAGAAAGGGTAAAGAATTAATTACCTCTTGGACCAGTAGAAGCAAACTGTACTACTAAATGAGGTATATCCATGTTCATGCTTGCTCCTAGACTCTCATCCCAATTAGTGTCTCCGATATCTGCATTCTCAATTATGTGAAACTAGAGTTTTAGTAATTCTAGTTGCTTCCAACCACAGACTGAAGCCCTTGAACGGTCTGAGCTTATGTACCTGCCTTTGGCCACACATCCCAGATCACTGGAGGTACACTCACATCTAATTAGAGGGATGGCTATTAGGGTAAACTGAGCTGGCTTACTCTTCTGCATAGAATGAGGGGATTAGCAACAGGTAATTGGGTAGGACAAGCAACACTTCTTTTACAGTAGTTCTAATAGATTTTAATGAACCATTGGATATAAGAAAGAAGTTCTTTATTGTAATGGTGGTGACAACAGAACATGTTGCTCAGAGAAGTTGTGGATGCCCCTTCCCTGGAAGTGTTTAAGGCCAGGCTGATCTGGTGGGAGGTGTCCCTGCCCGTGACAGGGGTGTTGGAACTAGATGATCTTTAAGGTCCCTTCCAACCCAAACCATTCTATGATTCTATGACTCTATGATTCTATGATTCTGTGATTCTATGATTCTATGATATGAAGTTCAGGAGAAGAGGTATCAAAAGCCTTCCTCCTAGTAACAGATTTTTCACTCCATCTGTCAAACTACAACAACGCAATCAAAGATGAGTTTGTTCTGCATTGAGGCAAACATATATTTTCCAGCAGATTTTTTTTTCCCCTATATGAATCTGAAATAGAAAACTTATTCATTATGCTTTTCATATTGGTAAGACTATGAAGAGTGAAACGCATAGTTCCATTCACTTACTCAATAATACCAAGAATGTGGCTCCTTGTCTTGTGCCTGAGATGGATTCCCAGCCTGACCACAACAAGCATATCAGTCGCAGCACACTTTCCCCACTCCTATTTAGGACATACTACACAGTAATGATATAAAGACCATCCTACAGCCATGTCCTGTGATGTTCTATGCACTAGAAAGGAAGGAGGAACAATACCACTATATGAAATAATGCATTCTCCATAAATAATTTCAAAACCAACTGGTGCAGCTGTGAACCTGTCTTAATTTTGTGGATTAGTCTTAAACTTTAATACAAATGCCATCATGTAGGCTGTAACACAAGCTATCAGCACTTATGTGACCAGAACACTACATTTACCATTGCAAACTAGAATATATAATTAACTGACTAGATGCACATGGACTAGACTGATGGCTGTCAAATTACATACCATTGTTTGCCCTTTAGTGCCTTATGTATAAATATAATAATCAAAAATTATTAACACCCCATTTTGGAATGGAATTGATTTTCAAGGTATGTCATTTTCATAATAAAGTAGCATTACGCTGAAGTGTCTCACCTCAACAGCTACACAGCATGAGACTGATTTATTTTGTAGCTGAAAAGGACAAACTGAGAATGAACAACTAAAATTTTGTCCCTCCAGAAATACTCCATGTCAGCAGCTGTCATTCTTGTGAACACAAAAGGATTTTCCTCATATCCAGCCAGTCACAGAATTGCTTCTCCAGGGAGGAAAGGAAGCAGTGACAACATGCAGAAGAAAGAATAGTATTTTTAGGAAATGAGACAGAAAGGAAGGACCTAGCTTTCTGAGCAAGACAAGCTGCTGTCAGAGTATCGAGGTTCCCAGCCATTCTTGGAAAAACTAATAGTCACAGTCAAATGTGCTACTTGTGGCACAACTGGTCCAGGTAAAGTCTCTTGCACATGGCTTTTCCCTCCTATACATTGCAGGCTGTTGCCTGCTCAAAGCTGCAGCATAACATCACAATCATTCCCTGTCAGTTGAAACAGGCTTGAGCATCGGAAGAGTTACTTAGTTGCAGTTCTCTTACAAACCACTTTTACATAACTAGTCATAAATTATACCAGAACAATTCACTACTGCTACTGCTAAATGGAGAGACTTGTTTGCTCTCAGACCCCACAGTGTGCTTTGGGATGGTTTGCAAGCACCTCAAATGGCTCAGACTTCTCTGAAAACTGCTGCAGGAAACATAAGGAATATCAGAGGTCATGGAATCCTGCCACGTCACATAGAAATCCTTGAATGTAAAATGTAAGATAACATTTAGAATCATAATCTGAAGCATCTCTTGCTGATATTATGCTTTTAAAAGGAGAGTGTAAAATAAACTCTGGTGGTTGTGTGGTTTTGGCCCCTTCAAAGACAGGAAGCTAAGTATTTTAAGATTAATGCTTCTCTTCCACACTGCTGCTTCTTTCTCCCTCACATCCACCAGAGGATCACAGGTCTGAGCAGCCATAAATTCAACAACCTGTAAAAAGCACCCTGCAGTCTCAAGTCCTAGCAAGTGAGCAGGTTAAAATGCTGGTAATACAGTGCTATGAGTTTGCTGCATACTGAACATGCAGAATACTTCCTTAAGTGCTCGGGGTTTTTATAAGTTGATATATTTTTTCTCTTTTCTAATTACTCAGTAACATATCAATATGAATTGAAAGCAGCTTCATGTGAAATATGAACAGAACGCATGAAGGTTGACATCTACAGAGCACCACCTGTTGGGATCATTATAGGAAGACATGAGTTTTACACATAGAGTTTGGGTACTTGATGTTCACAGCTCAGTCTCAGCTACGTGTGGTGTCTGGACTCAACGAAGGAGATGCACAGGAGTTATTAATAGCACCAACTGCAGGAATATACCTGTTAATCTGGAAAATAATATAGTGCACATCGCCTAACTGTTTCCTTTTCATGAGCCCTTCTGCCCATTCACACACAAGACTATAGCAGAGTTCAATCTATTTTCATTCTGCTCATCCAAATACATCCAGCTGGGGCTGAAAAGGATTGATAATGTTGCTTATGAGTCAGAGAAATTAAATCTTGGGTTTGGGCCCTTATAGATCCAGAAAGAATGGGGACATTCTGCCTGTGGTGTTCTGGACCATGATATTTTGTGAAGTGATGGAATATTTATTATTGCTTTTGCAGTAAAACTCTTATTGGCACCTCAGAAAACCTTTCTGTATCTATCAATGACATCAGGAAGTAAGTGATAGCCTTCTGTGAGGTAGCAATTCTGTATTGTATTAACCAGGACATGGGAAGATACTGGAAAGCAGGAAAATTTCCTGTCAAGTTATTTCCACTGAAATGTTCCAGAGCTGTTCAATCTGTTTGAGATTCATACACACCTTGCAACACTATAAAAATGAAATATAATGAAAGAGTTCTCTATGCTTTGTGATCCATAAATTCTCTCTTTGAAAGATGCCATTCGATATGGAAATGTAACTAGCAGTCCATGTCCATAGCAGGGGTTTTCTTGTAATCTATTTTGCATGGGCTCTCCTAGGAACTCCTTGCAATGTGGATTTCAGTGTTCGAAGAGGTGAGGTCTTTATGCTTTCACTCACATCTAATCAGAGAGAAATTCAGTATGACAACTAATTCCTACTAGTTCACCATGAAATCCTCAGACCTCAGATCCATAACTTACAAACACATCTTTTGACAAAAAGCTTGGTTAATAATGTTAATGATATGATACTTCTGCAGAAAGCACAATTTCTGTGGAAATGTATGGCAGATGTGTTAATAATTTGCCCTGTTTCAACACATCCAGATAAAGCTATTTTTCCTCAGTTTCCTGAGTTCAAGTAGAAGCTGCACCTGAGGATGTTTTTTCATTGTAAAAGATTTTTAAAGATGAAGCCTGTTGGTTTTATTCCATACACACAGAAGCATATGGTAGGTTGTAAGATAAATAAATCAGTTTCCTTTTCCCTAAGATTACTAAGAAATATTTAAGTTAAAGTAAATCCCAAGACTCTTTGTTATATCCCTCAAACTTAATTTTACTAGTCTTCCTTCAAATGGAGATTTCTAATTAGAAAAAAAAAAAGAGAGTAGATTTTACAAATTTGTGTATCCAAAGTTTTTCTACTTTAAAAGGCTAATTTCTGAATTATTTGGGTAAGAAACATTAAAAACTGTGAGACAAAGGGCATGTCAAACAAAGTATAGTGATTAAGTTATTTTCCATTCCCCTCAAAAATGAATAATTGTTAGTCATCCATTATAATCCTTTCAGTATATTGCACTCTCAGCTGTTAACAAGAAGACACCAATTAAAAAAATAATGGCAATGGGAGGCAAGAATTACCCTGTGACTAGACTGTGAGGGAGTGTGGGATCACCCAGGTTAATCTGGGTTTGCAGCCTTGATAGAGCTAAATGCTGGGCAAGATCAGATGATGCATAATTAAAAAATATTAGAAGGAGAGCTTTGCATTTTTGTATTTTGCAAGAAACTTTAACAGCTCCCAGGGCATTAGAAAATAACATGTATCTTGTTGAGAGAATATAAACGCGGTGTTGCAACAAAATAATTGTTTGAATAGATGACTGGGATGGGTGAAGAGGAAGAAGGAGGATTAATATTCATTTTTTATTGTCTGAATAGCTTAAGGGAATGAATAATTTAATTAGGTCTATATATTACTTTTAAGAGATGCCCTGTTCATAGCTAAAAAAAAATATCTGTGTTTTCAGGCAGTTAAGCAAGGAGAGTGCTGACCTTCAATGTGCTTTCATCAAAATAAATACATTTGAAGAACCACATAGCTGATTTCCTGAAGGCAGTCAAGATCAGTTTGAATGAATTATATGGTGAATAGCAGCTGCAAATGCAAAATAATGAGAAGATAATATCCTGGAGTTAAAGAACATGCAGACAATAGGGACAGGAAAATTGATTACACTGGCTCAAATGAATTGTGGTAATGCTGAGAAGTGGGCCTTCTGCTTGAAATTCTCACAAAGCATCTTGGAATTTACTTGTATGCACTGAGGCCCTGTATAGGAGTAGCTGACGCCTACTCTGCTTTCTTTACATCACCACAGAATACTTTGATGAGGTTAGCAGGAAAGTAATGCTGAGCATAGAATCATAGCATCATAGAATGGTTTGGGTAGGAAGGGATCTTAAAGATCATCTTCCAACCCCCCTGCCATGGGCAGGGACATCTCCCACTAGACCAGGTTGCTCAATGCCTCATCCAGCCTGGCCTTATACATCTCCAAGGAGGGAGTATCCACAACCTATTTTGCTATGAATATTTTGCAGGATATAAATTTCTGTCATGAAAGTTTAGATTTCCTGTACTAGTTTTGTAGGACAAAAGTTACTAAATAATTCCTAGGAACTAAAAAAAAAATCTCTTTCTGGATTTCTTTGATATTTGACACAAATACCTGTCTTGCTCTTGCAATGCTACTGTGAAGATGTCTAACTGGTCATGTTAGCGGGTCAGAAAGTAAATGGTATTCCCAAACATCTTGCTATACTATGTGACATTTGAGCCCTCCCTTATTTTTTCCGATCGTTCACGTATTCCTACAGCAGGAAAAGAGACCAGCTTTGTGGACAATTGGATCTTGGTAAGACTAACACAGACCAGATGTGGTCTGTGCCATTTTCATGCCTTAGGAGCAATCTGAATTACAAATTCACACAAAGCAGCCTGTTGTCCCTGGTTCAGATTTTTATTTGCCTTGAAGAGACACCTACTCAGGAATCAAGTATGCATATAAAATAGAAAGCAAAGGGAGAAAACAGAGGGTTGATCAAGACATGCGTGAATGTACTTAACCATCAATTCCACACTGCTTTGTTTTTATGTATGTTTGCCATGGAACATCAGGCCTCAGAAACACATTGGTATGCTGCAGTGACCAGCTTACTAAGCTGCGCCAGCTGCTTGCTCTCTACCACCAATTCACCCCACCCACCCCCGTCCCCACCCCAGCTATAATCTGCCTCTCTTCATGTTCTGTGAGCTCCTAGTGATGGGAAAATCAGCAGGTGATGCACACATGCTACAGACAGCAGCAAAATCTGGTAGTTGTTTCGCAAGAACAAATGTTTTCTCATTTCTGTGACAATTTGGAGAAGGATTTGGTTTTTTTCCTAATATCTGTGAAATCCTCTTTCCCTTAAGGGAAAGGAGAGCAGCAAGAGAATCAGACCAGATTTTTTGACTCTTGTTACAGAGTAGCTGTAGTGGCTCCCTGAAGGTAGCCAAAGAAAGAGCAAAGAGCCTTCCACATGAACAGAGATAAAGCTGTCATTTTGATTTCTCATGGATGTGCAACTCAAAGTGCTCAGCAAGTTCCAGAGCTTCCCTCCAGCAAATCCCTCCTACCACTCTTCACAACTGAATAAAGGCTGCCAATATCTCTCTCAATGACAAAGACTTTCTGTCCAATGGAGAAATGGGTTACAGCCTCATGGACACCTGGGCACCTGAGGCAGGAGCCCTCACACATCTGATGAGGGTCTCTGCAGGGTGATAGAAGAGTAGCTTCATCAATAACTTCATAAATCCTGCATCATGCACTGCTATGCCTAACATTCCTTATTCCGAAGAGAGCAGCAGTGTAGTTTTGTGAGAGACACACACAAGCAAAGAATTTTATCTTTGCTTCCTCTTCTACTTTCACCCCATTTGTTTTAGTGTGGCTGGCACATTTGCATGGGAAAAGGCAGCAAACCAGTCCCAGTGTGTGTGCTGGCATGCTAAGCCAGCCATGGGATGATAGTAAGCCAAGATCCTTCAGTCTCTCTAGGCTCAGCACACAATCAAATGTCTACCAGGTCTGCAGCTCACTCCTTGCTCCAAGTAATTCCCAAGGAAGATGTCTCACTCAGACATTCATTGTCTAACTCACAGCTGCACAGGGCCTCCTTTGAAAACAGACACTATCATCACCACAGACAGATACTACCTTTATTAAAGAAGGCATTTAGATGAGGAGAATGAACCTCACAGCAAAGTAACATACCACATGCACAGTGCATTCACCATCCTCCACAGAACAGAAACCAGTATCGGGATACATGTGTTCAGATTTCCTTGTAAACAATGGGTTTCCAAATAAATTGGATGGTGCTATATGTCTTTTTTCCATTGGGGAGGACAGAGAGACAATAAATTTAGAAACATACCAAGAATGACCCAGAGCACAAAAGAAAATTAAATCAGAGGGAGAGCAGGGAAGGCTCATAATAAAAGCTTATCCCTTTGAAGCCACTTTCAGATATATACTTCTCCCTCTAGCTGCAGCCATTTTGCAGAGCTTTATTAAAATAGCTTCTCTGCAGAGGAATTACTTAAAGAAGTAATAGTTTTTTCACAGCCAATGAAAACAAACCCCCTACAAGTAAGAGAGGTTTTCTTTCCGAGACAGAAGTGTTATACTTCTTTTCTCATCTTCATCTCAGGGATGAGGTGGATCAAAACACAGCAGAGGTCTGTTTATGGTGCTGCCAACTGTCTTGGGAATAAAACTAGACAATGGACTAGTTATACCACCAAAGGCACTGCTGTTGATGCCCTGCAACCCTGAATCAGAAGGAAAAGAATATCCTTTTTGAAGTGGAGTAATGAGGCCACACTGAAAAAGAGCTTCAGTGACAATTGTGTTCTATTGGTTTTGGACAGCATTTCCACACCTTGAACAGGAGGAGTGGGAGGAGGTCTGGTCTCTGTGGCAAGTTTGCTGTCTGTGGGAATAAAGCAGAGCAGATGCAACCCTTGTATGCAGCCTATCAAATTTCCTGGCAAGCTAGCATATTTGAATTGCAGATTTATGGGTCTTCCTAGTTATTTTTTTAATTGAAGTGTCAGTTCTGGGGAAATATTTTTATTATTATGTTTTGTATAAATTATATAACAGGCAGGAATGAGATGCAATTACACTGCAGAAAAATGAGGATGACAGAATCATAGAATGTTTTAGACTGGAACTGACTTTAAATATCATTTATTTACAACCCCCCTTCCACAGGCAGGGACGCCTCACATTAGGCAAGGTTGCTCAAAGCCCTGTTTAGCCTGACCTTGAACACTTCCAGGGAAGAGTCATCCACAAATTCTTTGTACACAGAATGAATGATGGAGTGGTTTGCATTGGAAAGGACCTAAAAGATCATCTAGTTCCAGACCCCTGGCCATGGGGAGGGACATCTCTCACAAGACCAGGTGCTCAATGCCTTGTCCAGCCTGGCCTTAAACACCTCCAGAGATGGGGCGTCTTCTGGGCAACTTGTTCCAGTGCTTCACCACTCTCACTGTAAAGAATTTCTTTCTTATATCTAGCTTTGAATCTACCCCATTCCAATTTACATTCATTATTTCTAGTCCTCCCATCACACCAGTCCTACCCCTGCCTTTCTCTAGGCCCCCTTCAGGTATTGATAAATCACTATGAGGCCCCCGCTGAGCCTTCTCTTCTCCAGGCTGAACAACCCCAACTCCTTCAGCCTGTCTTCATGAGGCAGTTGCTCCAGCCCTTCGATCATCTTCATGGCCCTCCTCTGGACCTGATCCAACAGCTCAATGTCCTTCTTATGTCGAGGACTCGAGAACTGGACACAATACTCCAGGTGGGGTCTCACCAGAGCTGAGTAGCTCACCAGATCTCTTGACCTGCTGGTCACACTCCTCTTGATGCAACNAGTCTTTCTCTTCAGAGCTGCACTCAAGATATTCCCCACCCAGCCTGCATCTGTGCTTGGGATTGCTTCGATCCAGGTGCAGGACCTGGAACTTTGACTTACTGAACTTCATGAGGCTGGCATGGGCCCAACTCTCAAGCCTGTCAAGGTGCCTCTAGATGACATCCCTTCCTTCGAGTGTATCACACACAGCTTGGTGTCATCTGCAAACTTGCAGGGTTTGAGGGTGTCCCACTGCCCATATCTCCTACAAAGATGTTAAATAGCACTGGTCCCAGTACTGATCCTTGAGGAACACCACTCATCACTGGTTTCCACTTGGACAATGAGCCATTGACTTCAGCTCTTTGAGTGCAACCATTCAACCAGCTACTTAACCAGCAAGTGGTCCATCCATCAAAGCCATTCTTTTCCAGTTTGGAGACCAGGATGTCATGTAGGACAGTGTCAAATGCCTTACACAAGTACAGGTAGATGATGTCAGTTGCCCTTCCTTTATCCACCGATGATGTGAATCTGTCCACCAAATTGGTGAGGCATGATTTGACCCTGGTGAAGCCATGTTGGTTGCCTCCAATCACCTGTGTGTCATAATCCATATGTTTTTGCAGCAACTTCAGGAGGATCTGCTCCATGATTTTGTCAGGCATAGAGGTGAGACTGACTGGGCTGTAGTTTCCTGCATCTTTTTTCTTTCCCTTTTGGAATATGGGGATTATGTTCCCCTTTCTCCAGTCAGTGGGAACTTCACCAATCTGCCATAACCTTTCAAATATGATGGACAGTGGTTTGGCAACTTCATCTGCCAGTTCTCTAAGGACCCATGGGTAGATCTCATCAGATCCCATAGACTTGTGCACCTCCAAGTTCTTCAGGTGGTCTCACACCTGCTCTTCACATACTGTGGGTGGATCCCGCTTCCCAAAATTTATGGTCTTTGCTTTTAAGACTCAAATTGTACAAGCAGAAGCCATGCCAGTGAAGACTGAGGCAAAGAAGTTATGGAGTACCTGAGCCTTCTCCAAATCCCCTGTGCCTATCTTTCCAGTGTCCTTTCAGAAAGGGTCCACATCTTCCCTACTCTCCCTCTTGTTGTTTACATATTTGTAAAAGGTTTTTTTATTTCCCTTTATATCTCTGGCCAGCTTTAATTCCACCTCCGCTTTAGCTTTCCTGACCCTATCCCTGGCTACTCGGACAACCTCTTTGTACTCCTCCCAGTTAACCCTCTCATGCTTCCACTTCTGGTACATTTTCTTTTTCCATCTAACCAAGTCCAGAAGCTCCTTGTTAATCCATGGAGGCCTCCTGGCATTCTTGCCCTTATTCTTCTTCCTTGGGATGCACAGCTCCTGGGCTTGGACGAGTTGGTCCTTGAACACTGCCCAGCTGTCTTGGGCCCCTCTTCCTTCCAGGACTGTCTCCCATGGAACCTTGCCTACAAGATCCCTCAACAGGTCAAAGTCTGCCCTCTTGAAGTCCAGAGTAGTGAGCTTGCTGTGCCACTTCTGTGCTTGAGCTGCCCTTGAGCTCCACATCACTACATCCTCATCATTGGTGAGAATAAGGTCCAGCATGGCTGCTCTTCTTGCAGGCTCCTATACCATTTGGAAGAGGATGTTGTCGTCAATGCATTCCAGGAACCTCCTTGACTGCTGGTGTCTTGCCCTGTTTTCCCTCCAACAGATGTCAGGATAGTTGAAGTCACCCATAAGGACCATGGCTTGTGAACATGAAGCTGTTTCTAGCTGTTGGTAGAGGGCTTCACCCACTTTTTCTTCCTGGCCAGGCAGTCTGTAACAGATTCCCACTACGTCTGCCTTTCCTGCCATCCCTCTGATCCTGACCCATAAGCTCTCTAGTACTTCCTCATCTGTGTCTAAGCAAAGCTCCATGGACTCTAGCAGCTCCCCCTCTCTTCCTCCCCTGCCTGTCCTTTCTGAAGAGTTTATAACCTTCTATTCCAACAGTCCAGTCCCACCAAGTCTCTGTGAGACCAATGACATCATACCAGTGTGTATATGTACACATCTATTGACGTTCGTGCTTATTCCCCATACTCTGTGCATTGACATACAGGCATTTAAGTTGCTCCCTTGCCAGTGTCTATTTAGCAATCAGAACTCTCCTTTTTAGGCCTACTGGTGACCTCTATCTGCCCTGTGGTCCTAGTCCAACTGCAAGAGCATTTTGGCCTTTTTGCATGATTTCTTGTTTTCTTGTGAATATGAGGAAAGTAATCCCTAAATGAGACTCAGTACTTGAATTGTACCTTATTTACTCAATGGAGAAGGTCCAAAAAATATTATTTCATAAAGCAGTTCAGAGTTTCATTTAGTGTTGTCTAGAACAGAAATAAGTCCCTGCTTGACTGCAGGTAGGATATCAGCTTTAACTTTCCCTAGACATGAAAACAAGCTTCTTTTGCTCACAAGCCTAGAATTAGAGAGGACCCATGGGTTTGTCCTTGACAAGGACCTCTCCTGTTTGAATAATTTACTAAAAGTATCCCAGACAAAAGAACTTTTGACATAGGCAACATTTTAAGTTGAAATTAAAAAAAAAAAAAAATAAAGTACCCCACACTCAGAGCAGTTAGCCAGTTCAGGCTCAATGAAAGCATCAAAACTGAGGTCTAAATCTGATATTAATGCTCAGTGCAACACCCTTTATTATAAACATATTTATTCTGAAACCAAATTGAAATCCTGAATCTTTGAAAGTAAATCTCTCTTTGCTGCAGTTTTTGACATTCTGCAAGAGCTCCTTCTAAAAGGTAATTCATTCCAGCATCCTTTGGAAAAAGATTAAGGGATCAGAGAGCAAAACAATCACAACCTCTGTAATGTTATAAGTAAATCCCTTTACCCTAAATAACAAGCTTTCTACACAAACCCTGGCTTGTTTGACTTTTGCATCTGAGAGCTAGAGCCTTGAACTACTTTATATCTTGTAAGCAGAAGAAAGCATATTATTCTTGTATTTCCCCTTCATTTAATGCTTCCAGACAGTCTCTGGTGCAGTACTGCACTATGACTCTGGCTTCAGACAATTTAAACAACCCATTCTTCTGCAGTTCTCTGGCTGACAGTACTTACAGCAGGCAGAAAATAAATGTTTCCTTGGGGCAGACGAAGGGGGAGAAGAGGAAAAAGGGAAGGAAAACAGATGATTTTTCCAGATGTACTTAAATCTCTGGAATTACCTTTCTGTATCTGTTTCTCCACCTCCTTTCCAGTGCCATTAATGTCTCCAGCAAGCTAGAGCTATGACAAAAAGTGGATGTAGTTTTCACCCATTTCTACTAAGAAAAATTATGACTCCAAATCTGAAAGAGTGCATCTGCCTCATTTATTTCAGTATACAAGAGGTAAGAGTCTTTTCGCAGGCACAGTTGTACTAAATATGATGCTTGACCACAAACAGCAGGAGTGAAGAAGTATACTATGTAACTGGTGTAACATCTTATTTTATCTGTAAAGCTATTTGTTTGTAGACCATGAAAAACTTTAGTTCTTGCCTAAATCAGAATTAGCACACTGAGCTGAAACAAAGCTAAGTAGTAATAATATAGAAAACCAAGTTCTGTTATTTATCTGTGTAAAAGTTACTGTCCCAACAAATTTTTGTCTTGAGAGTCAATGCAGTAGAGTTAATCCTGCCTTACAGTGGCATAAATAATAATGATCCCTGGAGTTTTCATTAAAGCTGGAAATCTCCAGATTTTTGTAGTACACAGCTGAGACACTCACAAATGCGCTATATGCTAGACTTTTCACTCCATTTAAGATACCTATGATAACCCAGACAGCTCTGAACTACCTGTATATGTACTTATTTACTAAGAACAGAACTTATTTACTCTATTAAATACTTAAGGTACAGGAATAAAATATTCTCGTGTGAAAACATAAGATTGTACAATCCTGATTAAAATCATAAAACCATAGAATAGTTCGGGTTGGAAGGGACCAACCCTATTGCCATAGGCAGGGACACAAATCAATCATTATTAAAATTAATGATGTTGAAAAAATACTCTAGTTATTAAATAATTATAATTTGTGGAAACTGGAGAGTTGCTTAACAAGGATAAGCAGCTTAGTATTAGCTTTTGTCTGGCCTTGTATGTGTAATCTACCTGTCCCTGATAGGATGTTTTCTGAGAAGATATAACATGTGATGCAAGATTCATTGGACCAGGCTTGACTTTCACATCCCTGAGGCTGATTTTTCAAATCTGCCTGGAACTACATTTACATATATGAGAAGAAATATATATGAAAATATATATATATGTGAAGTTATAATAGTGTATATATATTTATAACTACATATGTGTATGTATGTATAAATAAATAACACAATTAGAACAGAAAATTGTGGAAAAACAGCCTGGCTTTCACACAATCAGAAGCAATGTTACCCCTGAAAACTAAATCACTTGCTTTAGTAGTTTCATGTCTGGATGTCCTTACCTCCCCATAATGCTTGCCCCCACATGAAGTGGGAATGACTGTCACTTCTTGTCATACAATCAGATTCACAGGTTTAATTAGCACTGCAAATTTTGTTAAGCTAAAGGACTAATTATAAATGCAGCACAAATCACTCACACCCACACCCTCCCACTGTCTTTCTCGCCAGCTGAACCATCCATTTCAGCAGAAACTGTTTTTGAAGCTGACACAAATCTGACACTCAGCAAAACACAGCACTGAAACTGTTTATTTGCCATTGTGCGTCTCCTGGTGAGATAACTTCAACTTCTCCAGCACACCCCACTGTTAAGACTTCTCAAGGTCAAAGAGAAGAAAGAGATCCACGACCCAGCAGAATCAATGTGGTGGAAAGTGGGTGACTATAAGGGTGTCCTCACCTTGGTCCCATGAATACAGAAATTATACCAAAGCAGTATCCATACAGACCAAATCCTCTAAGAGTTATACTCCCCATTCCTATCACTTGCAGCTAGTGCCACCAATTTTCTAGAGCTGTTAGGAGTTTTTCACTGTTCTATAAAACAATGCTTTTTAATTCCCCTGAGTCAGAGATTTTTATATGATTGTAAGTTTTTGGACTTGGAAAATGCGATTTTAATTATTTGTTCTCTCATTATAAATACTGGGGAGTTATTTGCTGGCCTCAGGACACCCCTTCTGATCTGATACCTTAGCAGAAGCTACGCACAGCAGAGAACCCCAAACACCATGAACAGTCCTACAGAACAGGAAATATTTACTGAAAAGTAAAGACAAGAGCTGTGAACATCTCTCGCCACAGGTAGTGCTCTGAATACTCTGCATTTACATCCTATATATGCAGAACACTGGTTGCTTAATATCCTCTACAGCCTCCTGCCAAGTAAACAACCAAGAGCTATAAAGGGTTTTTGCTGGATCTTTCCAGGCTGATAACTTACCATGAAAATGAACATATAGGAGGTTTAGGTTATAGGAGGTTTCTCATCCAGAGATTCTTCTTTCTCTGCTCACTGGTGGGGTTATTTTAATTCTCTGTAGCCTGATCTGAAAATAGAGAAGAGCAAATAACCATTCCCATTTCAAGGCTCTTATCCTGCTGTCAGAAAAAGAGAAGTGTTACAGCTGTCGTGGTCCTTTCTTCCATCTCTCTGTCCCTGGTTTGTTGTGGGTGCTCTCAACTCACATTGATGAACCTAAGAGGGGAGGACCCAATGGAGGGACACGTGCCACTTCACAGATGTCCTTGGTGAGAGCGAGCACACGTGTTCAAGCTGGTCATTCCATCTAGCTGCCTTTCAGCTGCCTCCTGTGATTGACACACATTCTGACTGCAGAGAAAATTATGCAATCAAGACTCAGGTAGAACACAACAATAGTTTATATATACATATATATGTAATGTTCATTTAATTATAACAAGCAGTGAGTCTGAAAAGGGAGAGATTGCAAGCAATTTGCAGATATTGAGAGTTTTTGTCATCTTTATTTACCTGTTTGAAATAACAATTGAAAGATTAAATCTCTCATGCAATTTGTCAGGAGATTAAAACTTTCATGCACTTTGCCAGGAGATTAACTTGTTTTACAATCAGTTTCCAACCCTTGACTTAGGAGGTCTGTTTAGAGATGGTTATTATTTCCTTTTATTGCTCTTCATGCTGCATAGCAATTAATACAATATCAGCCTTTTCTTCCATTGTTGCACAACTGTGTAAACACTGGAACAAGACACTGCAAGACAAAAACTAATACTCAGAACCGCAGGGGTATGCACCACTTCCACTGATTTCTTTGGGAAATAGATCATGAGTGCTTCAGGGGACTTAGAGTGCAGACTAGAATCTAGTTTAATTTTCTTGTGGTTCAGATCATCATTTTTGTCAGGTTTCAACTAGAATCTGAAATTCAGATTAAATTCAAATGAATGGAAGAGAATTTCAAAGCTTGCCCAAATTTCTCGAATATGCCAAAAGGAACTTAGACAATTTGTGCAGGATCTCCTGTAGGCTTTCCACCCAGACCTAAGTTAATGTAGGAAAGCCCATTCAACTCAGTACTTCTGTGCTGTTACCATGCTCCTAGTTGGACCAGCTGGTATGGCAGAGTAGTGCTAAAAAGGGAGTCACAGAAGTAAAAGCCTATTTAGAAATATGTAATGTGCAAGTTATAAATAAGATTTGTTTGTGCTTCTGAGGCAGTGTCAGGTATCTCAATAAAAAGTGTTATTTCAATTCTAATTAACTGATATGCAAGAAAGTACAACTTGGCTCATATTAGAAATCTTATTATCTTTTTTTATCTAAAAGCTGCCAAAATCTTGGTGTGAGAAGCATGGGAAAAAGGTTTCCCCCATTAAGAATTAGGCTGTTATTACATTGTGGATCTTTGTGTGTTTAACAAGGACCAAGGCTGCACTTTCACTGGATATTTGTAGGTACAAAGCACAGAAGGGGAAAAAATTAAAGAAACAGTTGTTTCCTCACTCTTTGACATGAGAATATCCTTTTTTTAGACTGCTAACTGCCAGATTCACCTGTGAGATTCTTCTGAAAACTGAACATATTCTAGGCCTTCTCCCTCAAAATAACGCCTCATTCTTCACACTCCCTCCTGCCCTCAGGTAGACACCAGTTCCAAGACACCTGTTCCACAGAGGCTGTTATATATTACCCAGCTCATCATGATCTACCTTGTCACACAGTTGGAGTCTTCAGGCTCTGCCATGCAACAGCATCAAATTCACAGTGACAATCATCTTTACAATTCAGAAGTTACTCCACCCCTGAGAGCATTTTCAATTCTGTGAGACCTTGAACCCTGTGACTTAATTTACAGATACACAGTGCCCAGGAATTCAGCAGTGAGAGGAATCAACTGTAAATCCCTCATCCAAGCCCTTCAGTAGCATTGGTTGTCAGACGCACATCTTGATCCAATGGGTGTTTCACAACCAGGTGGATGTACATTGGCTCTCCCAATCCACAAGTCAGTGCTTAAAATGAAAGAGAGACACTTTAACACCTAGTTTTCTTGCTGTGCAGGACACTGCATCAGAGCAGCAGTTATTGTCTGCAATCTACACAGCTTTGTCCCCTACCTAGAAAGAAAAACAAAGTAATCCTGCTATTTTTTTCTGTTGATTAAAAGGGTCTGTATGATTCAGAGTGAGGATGACATTGTCTCTGTGCCAGACTATCTCCTTTGTTATAGGGTCATGAAGATGGAGCTTCTCTGCAAGGAGAAGCACAGAGGGCAATGTTTTATTGAAGAAAAGCATAGTGCTTTGGCTCAGATGTCAATTCCCATTATAAGGCAATGCTGTGACAACATTCTAGTTATACAATGCATTTTTATAGTGTTTTGCTTCATTGCCCTTTTTAATAAAATAGTAATGATAAATTGGCTGAGTGAATTAACTCAAGTGACAGCCCATTTCTCATAAACAGACCATAAAAGAACCCTCTTGACCACCAGACTTTGCATCTGTTCCTACTTTGAGACATCTTCTGTTCCCTGAAGATGATCTGATCTGCATTGCAGATGGTCCTTTAATCCTCAAGTTCTACTGAAACATAGTACCGCTTACAGCTGGCTTGACAGAGGCGCGTCAGTTCAACATGATTTGAAACTGTGAACACACATCATTTGGCCACAAGCATGCCTACAGATTGCTACCCCTTTGCCACCCCTGATGTATGTCACAGCCTTTTTGGAGCCTGCTATCTGAGGCACTGTGAGAACAATTTGTATTTTAAATAAATATAACTAAAATGAGCAAAGTTCTACTGCTTATACTTGGCCCCTCCCAGCTCTTGCTGGGAGGGTGTCTCCAAGTGGTAGAGCCAGCAAGGCTAGGGCAAAAGTCACTGCCTGTGGAGAGGTGCAGGCAGCTGAGAGGTACAGCCACCCAGGACAGGTGGGCTACATTCCCCATCAATACCCACCGCTTGATTAAGAGGAAAGTCTGTGTCCCCTTTGTTCATTGTCTCAGAGTCATTTAGTAAGAAAAGACAACCTGTCCAAGACTGCAAGCATTTATCACAATTGTGAAGCAGAATCAGCCCAGAAGACAGAAGCAGAGGTCCACTGGTCTGTCAGATTGCAATTACCACTGCCACAAAGCAGCATTCTTCCTCTTCCATTCTTGAGTGCTTTCCAAACTGCATAAGAGTATGGTGCTAGCTCCCATGGGGTGGGTAGAAAGCCTGTGATGCTCAGGTAACAGGGTTTGTCCCAATCTATGACAACATAAATTTAATCCTCAACTATGATACATCAACTAGTATTCTCCCTCAGATTAAGTTTTTTAAACAAGAAAGAAAATGTCAGGTCACAGTCACTCTAAAGAAAAATGGTAGACCGTATACTATTGTCATATGCTTATGTTGCATCAGACTAATTTGTTAAGACAACTAAATCAACTCCCTCGACCTCATCCTAGCTGTCTCTGGTGCAAGGCTTTTTTAAAAATCAGGCTACACATAAGCAAAATTCAGCAGCCATTTATTATCAATCAGCTGTCCCCCTAGAAATAAAAATCATCCTAGTTTTATTATCGCATCTTCCCACTGGAACTGAGACCGCTGCAGGTAGGGACAAAAAAAGAAGGCTTACTGAGGCAATATTTTGATTCTGCTTCTCTTTGCCACTTGTTAGCCCTGTTTTGCAGCTAGGCTCCCACTCTTCTCCCACTCTTGGTCCAGTAGTCAGAGATTTTACAGGGAAAATTATTTACTTCCCAGTCCTTAAATGAGTACTGAAAAATTTCTTATGCTCTGAGAGAATTTTTCCATATGAATGAAATCCATCTTCTATTATCCTGGCTCTCTTGTTCGTGGTCAGATGCAGAAGTGAAGGAAAAACAGCACAAAAATTTTGTATGGGTCACTTAGCAACCTTGTGCAGAGCACAGAATCAATTTTCATTTGGGACGAAAGATCAGGTGTTGAAGAAGGAATACAGAAAGATCCTTCCAAAACTGAGGCAGATTGAATTAAAATTGTTGTAGTGCATTCCTGAGTTGAAAAATGGAAAAGGGTGTTTTTGCCTCTTCTTTTTTTCTTTAAATTTGTGTTAGATTCTGAAATTAGTCCCAGCAGGGAGAACAAAATGCATACCTGAGAGAGTAGTTTCTATACTAACGCAGGTTTTCTGTTGGCTGCGATGGCTGTGGAGTTTGGGTGAGGAGTTTATTTCTGAGAACCCTAGCATCTTTTCTTAATATTGGCATTTTGGGCTATAAAGTGCAGGCTCAGCTTAGAAAAAAAAGAAAAACTAAATAAACACATGCAAACAGATTTAATCAGTAAAATGGAAAGTAGAGAAGAAGAAATGAGAAATCTTGTGAGGAGAAAGCACATTCAGAAAGCAATAGGTCTCTCAGAGAAGTTCCCATGATTTCCAGGACAATTCATCCATTTCTGACCCTCTGCGCCCCTGATATAGCAGTTCACTAAAGCCTTTCCCTAATGAAATGTCTACATCAGTAACTCATATAGTATCAAGGGAAGTATGCAGGTGGCTCTACCCTGAAGAGGGATGGAATGTCAGAAGTTCCTCAATCACTCAGAAAGGTTCTTTAAAAATGCTAAACATTTACACTTTCTCAATTGCTGTCAAAAGGCTACCTCAGGTTGATTCTGGCACTAGCTTTTTGTCAGATCCTGGATAAATCAAATATCAGCTCAGCAAAAAAATGAGAGACAATACTTACTTCATAGTGACCCTTCAAACCACAAGATGCTTGGAAGAAAGTTGATGTGTGTGCTCTGATTGAAATGCTCATCACCATTGTTGAAGGTCCACATGCCACTTACTCTGTCTTGTGAAACAGTGGGATGGGCATTAAAAAAAAATTTACTTGTAATTGAATTTTACAACATATCCTCATCACCTGCTTTAGTATTTTTATGTAATTTGCTCCTTTTCCATATTTGAAAGGTCTTATTTATTCATGGTCCCTTTAACATTAAGAAGTTTTCCCCAGTAGGAATAGTTTGGGTTTTTGGAGGATGTTATTTTTTCCACATCATTCTTTCCAAATTAATGGACCTTTTATACTGGGAAGTCAAAGAAAAGATTTACATATGACTCTGAGCATTAATTTTAGGTGCAGGGTGAAATTATAAGTATTTGTAGAGTGCATCTGTTTAAGGAACATCCTTTTTAAACACCACCTGACAATCCCTGGGTCAGAAGCAGTAACTTTTTTTGTCTGGAATCATTGTGTTACTAGTTAAATGTTCTGATTGGGATCTCTTGGCATCCTCAAGCTTCTCATTTTGCAACATCAAAACTTTCAAAGTGAAATGGTCTCATAACTGCACCTCTGGGTCTACCAGGGAGATTAGCAGCTATATATAGCTATGGGAAACAGTTGAAATTACACAGATAATGCATTTTGACTCTTTCCTCCTCTTCAAATAAAATTCAGCTATGTTTCAAAGCCAGCTACTCTTCTGAAATGTTAAGTCTAAATGCTGACTTTTCTGCTGCTTTCCCTTTTTTTCATTCCATCCACATAAAAGTGTATGACTTAGATTAGGTCATTGCAAAACTGCTTCTCAGAAAAGTTAGATGTCTGCAATTTTTTCTCTAGTTTTTAACCAGATCCCACACCAAATTCAGTGTCTCATTATCTATCACAAAATAACTGCTTGCATAGTTAAGTAGAGATAGATCATTCTGTGCATGTTTCTCACCTTTGTTCAGTCAGTTCTATTCTTTATGCAGTAAAGAAATTGCTGGAAAATTATTACTGTAAATGGAAATCCAAATAAGCCCCATCAGTTTCTGTTCGATTGTGTATGTACTCTCCCACATCCCTTCTCCTTGTAGGTTAAGAAGAAGTTTGGTACAGCTAACTCCAGCCAGTTAGTCTGGGCTAACTCCAGCCTAGGTTTTCTCATTTAAAATATATTGATAGTGAGTTCAGAGTCCTAGAAAATCAGCCATTAATTCAAAAGAAATACTTGCCAGATCAGAGAGGAGCAGAATATAAGACAATGCTTTATTTGACAGAGATATGATTGAGAGGTCTAAGGCCAGGGTAGATAGCCAGGCTTATATATATAGAAGCCAATTCAACTTCTTGTGCAGCCGAAACTCATCTGTTTCAATTTCCCAGTCTCTGAAGCCAAGAGACTGCATCTACGTAAAACTCTGAGATTAATCAATACCTGTAAAGTCCTTAGAAGATCAAAAGAGCTATGAGAAAAATAAGGTCTAGGATGAAAACCAGACCTTTTAAAATACAGTGTTGTAGCTGAAGGTATACTTGCAGGAACCAATGACAGCTTCATCTTCCTCCTTAAATCCATTTCCAAGAGCCCAAGCAACCATTATCATATAACAGCGACACTGAGATCAACGGCATTGCAACTAAGATGAGCTTGGCTTGGTTTGTAAATTCCTTGGTAATTCCTTTGAAACAATGTGAAAATCCTAGTTTATTAATCCTAGTTTATCTTGGCCTTGCAGGCATAACCTTAAATCTGAGCTTGTGTTTTATGATCTCTCCTTGCCTGGCTTTAAAGCAATAATTTTGCAGCCTTCTCCTTTGGCCATTGTATACATCATGCACTTTCGACAGGTAGGACTCACAGCAAATCTCATCATGCATTGCCCCATGAGAGCTCAGATGTGGGACACTGACTGGGAAGTGAAAACACAGCTGGTGAGTCATCATCCAAAACATATGCAATGTTTTACCTTCAAACAGCCACTGAGGAGCTCAGTCTGCTTATTCTGCATTTTGAGTGCTCCAGTCTGCAACTGTCATTACCAACAAATACCCAAGACCAGGTGAGAGTTGTTTGCTGCTTGGACTGACTTATGGTCACAGAACAGAACACTACATCCAGTGAGGATGGCCTAAAATGAAGGCAAACCAAAAAAAGTAATTTCTGGATGGATTCTCAAAGTGAAGACCACTCCTCTCTCTGATCCTTGCTCCTCTGACTCTTCACTGCCTACCACCATCCCAGCCATGATCCTAATTGCTCCTTCTGCCCACCAGCCCTGACATCTACCTTCTACCACTCTAACTCTGGGAGAATACATGCAAGTCTCAAACAAAACACAGCCACTTGCTCATGAGAAGCTCTTCAAAAGGTTCTTGCACTTGCAAAACAACTGCTTTTTCCCCAAAGTCTAATGTTTGCACCTCAGTTGCTACCAATTAAGGTATCCACTCGTCCAAAGCACATTCAGAGTTAATTGGACAAGACTTGTGTACATTACTAAAGCCACAAACGTTCTCTTTTCCACAGCACTGTCTTTCAAGCTTAACAGCACAATACACACAGCACACACACAGAGCAGCTGTGCCTCACATCCACATTTCTCCCTGGTTGTTCCTTTTTCTCTGTTTTGCTTTAACAGGGGTGAGCCAAACATTACTTGTCATATGGGATCTGGGGAAAGAGGGGAAGGGATATTTTCGTCTCTGATCATCTGGCATCAGACTTAGAAATGGCTGATAGAACAACAGAGCAACATTTTTATTCAAGGAATTAGCCATACAGTTTAAGTGACAAAACTGAGAAAATTGCATTTTGTAGGGGAAATGAGGGCATAAGCAGACTAATGATGAAATAAACTCTAGATGCTATTTCAAGATACTAGAGTTTACACTGGCAATGAAGACCTTCACCCGTCAGAGGAAGATTTTTATTTTATTACTGTATCCTTTTAGGAAAAAAAGATTTCTTGGAGAAATTAAATTACCCCCCTTCAAAGCTTAGCTGAACTGCACATTTCACTAGCAATGTGAGGAAACTGATCTCTGATTATCCATTACAATAATTTGGCTAATGTTAGCCCTTTTAGGAGCCCTTCTGCAAACAGTTTGGCAGCTGCTGACAGGCCATACACAGTGAGAAATTTAGTCTAATTTCTTTCTCTGCAGCTGACATAATTCCTGGTCAGTATGTGCCCTTGTGTGAAATATTGTGTGTAATTTACACCATGAGGATAACTGTAAGCACAAGTTAACTATCTGTCCAGGCTGACACCTGGGGCCCTTGTTCTTGTTGCATGTTGGGTTCATCAGACTTGAGTCTATTCCACTTCCCCAGCAAGTCTCAGTGCTGAATTTGATCTAAGTCCAGGCCTTTGCTACTCTTTCACCCTTTTGGGAAAAGATCACACTGCCTCAGCAAAGACCCTATAGCATAAATTTTGCACGACCTACACTCCTGATGCTGTGACAAGCCTGAAGGTGACCTTCCTTGCTTTTTAATTTACACATTACAAACTTATTATAGAAGATACTGATATGCAAGCACATGCAACTTTACCTATGCATTGACAAATTTAAAAAGTCTTACAAGAGTTTCCAAATAAAAATTTGCACTGCAAATAAATCCATACTTGTCAAAAGAAAGCAACGCAGAATAGTATGCTTACTGTCTGATGTGTGTTATCTTGGGGAACAAATAAACAACCATGGAACACTTTGAAAGCATAACAAATGCTATAAGTGACCCTAACTGATCAGCAAGTTTACTTCCAACTAATGAGATTACTAACCTTAATGGTTCCAGTCTCCCACTAGACTGAGGATCTCCACAAGAAGAGATCCTGTCATTTGACACAATGCATGTTTTCCCTCTGAGCTCTCTACCAAGCCAGTGACTCAGTGTAGTGTCAGAAGGAAAATGCTTTCCTGATAAGATCTGAAACTGAGGTCCCAACCTGCTGTGATAATTAAAGATCCTCAAGTGCTTTTTGTAAGTGCAGGCTCGTTTCCTGCACTTGGAGTAATGACATAGACATCTGCTTAAATCAACCCTCTGGCTGAAATGGGACAATTTCCACCCAGGCATAGTTTCACTTGGATATAGCATCCTTTGCTTTCTATGCAAAGAAACAGCATGAATTTCAAGCCACATTAGTACCAATCCCATTTCACAGCATGTGTGTTAATATGGCACTTTTACTCAGGCCAGACACCAAAGGATTAGGGTTGGCAGTGAGGTACATGATCTGCAGGAAGGTCAAGCCAGCCTCTGAATTTCATGTGACTACTGAGAAGATCATTTTGTCATCTTAAACAGACAGGAAATTGTGTTATAGTTCCAAAATTAAACTAATTTGGAAAGCTGTAGAGACAAAGTAAATGCTCTGGAGAGCACAGACTGGCATTGATATAACAAAAGAGGGAACCTGTAACAGGCTTCACTATCCACATCATTCAACTACTGTAAGATACCGAGATGTTTAGCTCCCTCCTATTTGGAATTTCAAGGATGCTGCAACTCAGCGTTTCTTTCTAGTCTCTCTCAATAAGCACATTATAATAGCTTAAAACCAGTCCTACTCCTGTGCTACTACCATATCTGTATTTGTCTAAATTTCTGACCTTTCTCTATCTGTTATCCTCCTTCTCCTCCCTGACAATCCTCTAACATGCCATATTTTTTCTTCAGTGTCCCTAGGATTTCATACTTCTCTCTCTCTTCTGCCATCTCTCACACCTACTTGATTTCTTTTCTCAGCATTAAGAGAACTGAAGGAGGAGGAAACAATGCTGCTGCTTCTGTAAGAGCAGCACCAGCTTTCCCCATGTAAACAAAGCCAGCACGGAGTTTCAAAGGCAAACATGCCCTGGTTCTCCTCATGCAAGATGTAGGTATTTTCCACTGAAGCCACATGTACAGGAGCTTCTCTTTATATAGTGGGAGACAAATGAACACAAACGGTGTAGAATGCACCCTAGTTTTGAGATGTATTTCTTTCATCTTCTCTCAAATAATAGTGCTTGCAGATTTATGTCCCATATATTAAATAATTTATAATCAAGGGACCTGCTGGGCTGGCTGGCATTCTCAGGTTTTGTGCCATGCACACAGGATAGATTATCTGAGTTTCTTTTCTTCTTTTTAGTATTCCAAAAAAAGAAAGGGATTGGATCCAATTAAAGAAGTTGTGGTGTTTCCTGCTTGTGTTTTCATTTGCTTGAGGTATTTGGATTTTGTTTGTTCTTGTAATTAGGGTAACACAATTTACATTGCCTTAAATCGCAGCATACACATTCTGTAATTACTCTGTAAATACATGCATATGAATTGTTTATGTGTGTGGAGGTGGGACAGCAAGAAAGTGGATGTAATTATGCATATAGGGAAATGTAATGATTAATTATCTGGAGTACATAATCTTACCAAGTGGTATGACAGAGTGCAAGCACAACTGTCTCTCCTGTAATGTTAATTACCCACAGGGAGCTCAATCCAGCTGTTTCTACTCATGTCAATTCCCATTCCATTCTATCTGAAGGGGAGTCCACAGGCTGAAGCCTGTAAGCACAGAGTTCACATTTACCCAGAACACATGAAGTTGTCTTTGTGCTGTGAGGCTGTATCAGTATTTAGACCAGTTTAACTCTTCATCCTCGGGACAGCAAGAATGAAGTAAGGATTGTCATCACTGCAGTTCTTTGGGTTCAGAGATTGTAGAAGTGCATAGCTGGGGAGAATGGTTTCCCATGATGCCTAACTTAGGACATCTGAATCTGGACAGTATTTATGAATGGTCTGTGAAGCATGTGAAAGAAATCTTTCTGCACTGATGACAAAGGACACAGAGCCAGATTTTCACACCCTCCCCAAAAAGAGAACTCAGCAGGCTGCAAGGGGAAGTCTGATTTTTCCTTACAGAGTTCATCACATTACCAAATAAAACCTTGCAAAAATTGCAAGTTTGGAAATTCTCAAGAAAAACACCACTGTGTTGATGAACCAGCCACAGCTTCATTCGCTCAGAACCATAGCAGCAACATCTGGTGTATTCTGCCTGATGCCAAGATAAGCAGTGTGACTAAACACTGTGTAGATGATGCTCTGCATCAAGAGTAGAGAAAGAACCCCTTGAGTCACTGAATGTAAAATTGTGCCTCCTAGACATAGTGCATATTTCTATTTCTAATTCTTACAAAAATCGCTCCTTACTATTACTACTGCAAAAGTTTTTTCTTTCCTAGTGCTGTGAAAAACACAGTTCATGAGTCCTCAGATAAGGCTCTCAGGCAGCAGTATCATTCTCACTGCCACCAGAGGACTCATTTAGCTATCATTTTGTGGTGACAAGCATTTCTAGAATGGGGGTGCGTTGATGTGAGCAGGGGAGGTAAGACACAGCCTAGCTCACTGCTTTCATAGTCACCTGCTTCTGGTGACTTTAGCACTAAGAAATGTCCTCACATGATGGCCTCTTTCCCCTCCTATTACAGGCCTCCAAATTTCTTCTCCTGAGGTACTGCTCCCTAAACATCAGCCACACAACATTTTATGCCTGACTTGTATGTGCTTTCTTTCAGGAAAAGGCAGCATCACAAAGTATGTTTTAAAAGTTATTGTTGATGCCTGCAAACCTAAATGTGTGAAGAAGCAAGTACAAACAACACAGATTTTGCTAATGCTTCACCTCTACATGCTCATCCAAACATTTCATGAAAGTTATAAGACCTGACAGGAAAAAAAAGGGCTTTCACAAGAACAGCTGTGAGCAAGTGCTTGGTTGATCCAAGAATATGTTTCTGAGTCACTGCCACACTGCAGCAGTCTAGTTCAGGAAAGAGGATACAGATATTCAGGTTTTTATCCCCAGTTCATACCAGATACCAGTGCTTTGTATTAAGACACTGTTGTTTGCTTTATCTGACTGAATGCAGCTCTCATTTTACAAAGAACTTATTTCACTAGATTTCAGTTGTTTATACTACTCCATTTCTCTCATGATACATTCCGGCCTTGCCTAGCTCTTACAGGTCATGCACCAGGACACAGTCCAATGCGTATATGTTTAAAGAACATCTTAGCATAAAAATTGGAATTTTTTTGTATTCTTATTACAAATCTGAGCATGAGCTTATTTCAGTAAAAATGCCCATCAGACATGAATGGCTCCCAGAGAAGGTAGTCTGTTTATAAAACTGTAAAGATTTGGTCAAGCTACATTAATCCCTATGATTTTATTCAAATTCTGTATAAAGAGAAAGGCTTCAATGTCTTAGTCAAACTGTAGCACAATATTGACCTTCTTCTTGTTTCATATCTCTCTTGTAGCAGATAATGAGTGGGAAACTATGGTGTAAGACTTCTGCAGTTCTCAATTAGCTGTTCATTACATTGAGGCTAATGTATCTTTTTAAATGTTTCTTCCTTCTTGACAGCCTGTCCTGTAAGTCAATGATATGAACACTGGAAAACATCAATAGCTATTAAATATTTGAGACCAATAATAATCCCCTCCTTTCACAGTGTTAGAGAAGTCATTTATCCTAATGCTGCTGATGACATCCAGAATAGTCATAATTGATACGGAGAATCTAATTCCACATAACCAGTGCCTCCACAGCTAAGCTGTCTCAGCTACAGGGTCACCTATCAAAACGGCTTGAGGTCTAGTACTCAGTCAGATGCTCTTTCACTGAAATTAAACAGGGCACAACTTTTTTCAGCACTACTCTCTCAGCAAATAATTTCCTCCTAATATCTAATCTAAATCTGCTCTCTTTCAGTTTAAAACTGTTACCCTTCACACTATCACCATCTTCTCCATAAAGAGTATCTCTCTATCCTTTCTGTAGGCCCACTTTAAGTACTGAAAGGCCTCCGTACGCATCTCTTCTCCAGAATGAACAACTCTAATTCTCTCAGGCTCAGGAAAGGTTCTCTAGATGATCTCTCTGATCATCTTTGTGGCTCTTCCTTGCACCCACTTGAGCAGGTCCATATCTTTCTGATGCTAGAAGCCCCAGAGATGAACATATTTGTCCAGGTGAGGTCTCACCAGAGTGGCGTAGAGAGAATCATCTCCCTTAACCAGCTGGCTGCTCTTCTTTTGACACAGTCCAGGATACAGTTGGCTTCCTGGGCTGTAAGTGCTTCTGGTCATGTCATGTTGAGTTTCACATCAATAACCCAGGTCTTTCTACTCAGAACTGCTCTCAATCCTTTCTCCATCCAGTCTGAGTTTGTGTTCAGGTCTGTCAATCATGACGTCTCTCCCTTCCCTCTTCAGTAGGAAAAGTGAACCCTAATCAGTCCCATCTTCACAAAAACAGTTCAGCAGGGAGCATTTGTAACATTCTGGGGAGCCATGCCAATTTCAGTGATAAAGCAGGGCTTTCCACTGCTACACTGTTCAACTCTACATGTAACTTCTTCCAGTCACAGGTCACCAATCCTAAGTACAAAGGTAAAAAGTAAGGATTCCCACACCCACAAGGTGACATTTTACACATGATTATTCTTTTTACCTATAAGCCAAGTGGAAGTTGGAAAATAGATTGGAATCTCAGTGCTTTACTGTCAAAACTAGTCTATGTATAGTCACCTTTCATTGATTCAGTCTCCTAAACAGGTGCTGGGAGGTAACAAACATCCTACCCAGCTGGAATAGCAGCATCCTGCCGGAATCTGCCATCTGCTTTCCTCTACTTTAAATGCTTACACAATGCAGGGGGCAATCATGGACCATGTCCAACCTTACCACATCTCACAGGACTGAAATTTTCTGTTTTTTTTTTATAAAATGCCTTTCCCCAATGAATGCAACCGGAGCCACATTGTTGCACACTAAGCTACATCCTGTCTGTGTATTCAAAAGAGTAAAGCACAATGTTTTTATGAAACATTTATGAAACCTGTTGTATAGGTGTATTGTACTATTTAAATGTAACAGATACAAACATTAATGTGGAGAAAACATGAAAAATGTGTAAGATTTTCACTAGGATACAAGGCAAATATGCATCATATTCCATTAGCCAACACAACTCTATTAAAATATATGTGAAGTTCAATTTCCAGTTGCTAAAACCAACTTTCTTTAATTCAGCAGTGCAAGAAATATACAGGTGCCCACTGTAGAATATTTGTGCCCATCCCCACTTTTCAATAAATATCAAGTATTGACATACCAGACCAAAGAACAAATATTGTTTTAAAAAAATAGCATTAAGGAAGGAGAAGCTCATAAAATAGAATTAATTTGAAGCATAGTTTCAAACCTGCTTCACACAGAATTTTTCCAGTTGTGGAAAATGTATATACACTCACTAGTCACAGCATATTTTGACTCACTGTCCTTCCACTCAGCTTGAGAGCATTCTTTTATTTTGGTGGGCTTTGAATCAGGCCTTGTGTCCTGGTTTTGGGCCAAAATTAATAAATTAGCCCCCCAGAGACAGATGGCCCTCCCTCCTCTCTCTGAAGAGAGGAGAGGAAGGAAGGAGGAGATTTATGAGTTCAGAAGAATTCTGAACTACTTTGATAATGAAACAATAGACAAAATCAAAAGGAAAAGACAAAAAGGTGTACAATATTTACAAGACCGAATCCAGCTCCCGGGATGATGATCAGGTCCCCACGTGAGCAGGCCGAGGAGAATCCAGCTCCCGGGATGATGATCACGTTTCCACGTGGGCAGGCCGAGGAGAGAAGGCCTGTGGTCTGAAGAGCGCAGGGCCGGGGAGGGGAACGCTGATGAGGGAAGAGAGGGAAGAGCCGAGGAGGAAGAGAGAGACTGACCCTTCGATCCCTCCTTTTATATTGAGCATGAGGGCAGATGGGATGGAATACTCCATTGGTCACATGTTACATCCATCAATGTAGAACCCTCCCCTTGCGGTTTCTCTTTCCGGTACAGTCAACCACGAGTTCCTTGTCGGCACCTCCCCCAGGCTGGGCTCCAACCTGGCGAGGTCTGCCGCAGGCTTCGATCACTCTCCTTTGTCTTCTTCCAAGAACTTGATGGCCGTCGTTAACTCCCTAGCCTGTGCCCATCCTCCACGAATTCCTCCGTTTTTCTTTAAACATTATACAACGGTAAACAATCTTACACGCACTAGTAACAAGTAAAAATATTAGTACAAACACAAACCAGAAAATTTACCCCATTCTACCTCAAACCAGGACACCTTGCAAGCTGCAAGTTCTATAATTAAATGCTTTCCACTTTATAATTGACACAACTACTAGTGAATCAAATCAATTTATATGTGACTTATTTTTGCTGTCTGCAGATCATACACTAACTGCAAACGGTCTCTGCAGTGCAAAAATGCCATGACTTTTCTGTAATAAAAATCACTATAGATATTCATGATGCTATACTTAAGAATGGGAGTAACTGTGACAATGAAGTATGGACTAAGGCCATGATCTAGTATTAGTCTCTGTTACACAGACATTGACACCACGACTCAGGAGGTTTATAAACGCCACTTGTTATAATGAGAGAGTTTCTCATTTAATTCTGTGCTTGAGTGAGCAATTGCCCAGGGTGCAAGGATCAGATCCCTGGCAAATCCTTGCAAAGAAGATCGCACCCTGAGCAGTTGGTCCTACTGCATTCACAGCCTGAATTATAGAAAGGGGAAATGATGCAGACTGGACCAGTTGGTGTTTTTACCAAATGCTGTACTTCATCACCTGAAAGCAGACACTTCAACATCAATCAAACTGTAAATTGTCTGTGGCTCAGTTTGAGGAGGTACTTCCTAGACCTCTCTCACAGTTGATTCCACATGCTTTTGCAGCATAAGCTGCGAGACACACACTGCAGCATTTATCTCAGTACTGCTGAGCTCTGCACCAAACACTATACACCAGGTACAAATACAGGGGACAGTGTCTGAATGAGTTTTCAAGCTGTTTATGAGGGCTAGCTAAAAAATCAAATCACCTTCTACATGCTGAGCATTCTGCTGCACTTTGCTCACATTTACCTTTGTTTTGCTATAAAATTTAAATAAAAAGTGTCATAGTTCTCTGTGGATTTACAGCCATGCTCTGCCTGAGCATTATGTCTCTGAGGTCCCAAGCAATGCTGTGCACAATACATGCGCATGTAGAAGTCACTGGGAATACCCTAAGAATACCATATGAACAGGAAAAGCCATAAAAATAGATTATTCTATTTGGTTAAAAGCAGCTGGGTAAAAAGCCATAAATACAGATTAAAGAGCAAGGCAAGCAATAAGTGTTCGCCTCCTCCCAACTGAGCCACCCATCCCTGCACTAGTCTCTTGCTGTCATTTCCCTACTGTCCCCCCAAACCTGTGGTTTGCTTCCCACATGGATGCACAGCTTTGGTGGGAGTGAAGGAGTCAATGACCCCAGCATCTCCTCATCTCAGTAACTGGGAAATTCCTTCAGTCTAAGAAAAAATAATTAGATCTCCGCTGTTGGGGGATGGGCACAGGCTAGGGAGTTAACGACTGCCATCAAGTTCTCGGAGCAAGACAAAGACAGCGATGGAGGCCTGAGGCAGACCTCGCCAGGTTGGAGCCATAGCCGCGTGATGACCTTGACGATCCCGTAGAAAAGAGAGAAACAGCAAGGGGAGGGTTCTACATAGATGATGTAACATGTGACCAATCGGAGTGTGACTAGTGGGCATGGTTAACCATAACTGTATATAAGCTTGTCTGATGCTCTCAATAAACGAGATTTGCTGACCATGATAGCATGAGGCTTTTCTCCCGCGACTCCGTTCCCGACACTCTGCAAGTGGAGGAGGGGATTTCATCACATGATTTAAAGGAGATATGAAAACAGCATATAGAATCACACACCATTGACATAGATCCAGCATCAGACTTTAAAGATGGAGTCTGCATCTAAAGCATACTCTCCCTCATAGAAGCAGGTTATTTATTGAAAATTTGAGTGAATCCAGGCTCGAGTGCAACATCTTAAATGCAGGTTCCAAAATTCAGACTATTAAGTTCTTTTTTTAATATTTCTTCCCTTTCTTAGGAGGTTGCTGCTGAAGAAAAAAGGTAGGTTTTGTTGGGATTTTTTTAAAGTGTGTTCTGGGGGGGGAAGAGTCTCCAAAGTAACTTTCATGTAACAAAATGACTAAAACTGGCTGATGATCCCTGAATTCATGCCATTTCAATTAAAAAGGTTTTCAAAAACTTGTCAGTTTTCACAGGAGCCTAGATCATTGTAACTGAAACAAAAAAAAGGAGAGGAGAGGAGAGGAGAGGAGAGGAGAGGAGAGGAGATATACAGAGTTACAACACCATCCTAATTTATTTGCCCTTCCTTTCTTATTAGAGACTGATTTTCCAGCAGAGGAGCATGCAGTCGCAAACACATCAACCATAAAGTTGTTGTTGTTTCACTTTGACCAAGGACCCTGGCTAGATAGCTATATGCTATGTTGAGGTATGTAACAAGAGATGTGTAACAAGCTCATGCTTACATGGAAGCAATGCTGCCGCTTTAGTGTGATAAGCATCTATTTAACCAACAGTATCTCTGGTCTAAAAAGGGGACTGAACGGAGACTGAGGGCCCATTCTTAACAGCTGCTGATTTTTGTACCTGTTTTGTATGCTGTTTCATGAATATTCACTTTAACAGTTCATTTGCATACTAGCGGCAGCTTACAGGTACACAGAGATTTTGATTTATTCTTCTAAGGTAAGGCACTTGCCAGAACAGAAAGCCATATTGTACACTGTGTTGTGTTTCTGATAAAAACAAACACAGCACTTGAATTTAACAAAATAATATTAATTGGGTTATCAATTTTCCTGCACCTGTTTTTCCCGCAATTTGAGGAGCTAAAAGGCAAAGTAGGCTGCTGAGCTGATCCCTCTGCCTGATAGCATAGAGCACTTTAAATTGTTTTGACAATCTTTTGGCTCATTTTATTTCATCACAGTGTGGAATAAAGTCCTCCACACCAGAGAAGACGTAACAGGGAAACAGTACCAGGATTATTAGTATCAGCCTATGGAGGGAAAGTTATCTGTTTGTCTCATTTTTGTTGAACCTTTCTGCTTCTGAGCTGAGGAACAGGCTCTGAGTTGACGTGGCATGGGGGACAGGCAGGGGCAGAAGCCACAACCCCAAAAACTTCTATAATAACAGTATGACCCTGGATAAAATATATTAAATTCCTTAAACATGATTTCTGTAATATTTGAAGCCAGCACTTCATGGGCTGGTGTTTCCTGTTGAATTAGCTTGAGAGCTTGCTGCTTCCCAATGAATTATGTTTTAATCATTAACAATATAACTACAATAAGGCAGACACTTGCTGCCTTCAGCATACCAGTTCTCTCCACTGTGTTTCATTCATTAGGACCAGCATCTCCTGATTAGCTGCAGGGAGACTCCCAGAGTCACATTAATCCTATCTATTCAGGCAGTTACTGCAGGATACAGCTGCTGACTGCAGCATTACAGAGATTCTCTTCTGCTTGGTTTATGCTCAGCGCGGGTCTGGAAGAGAATGAGGCAAACACCTCCTCATGCGTGCTGTGCTCAGAGGGTATGCATGGAGACAGAGCTGTGCCCTCAGCCAGGAAGGGAGCCCTTCAGTGGGAGGACAGCAGGTCTGATCTGGGGGGCTCAGAAGCTGGGAACAGTCACAGGCTTCTCCCACTAGTCACCCACTATCCACTTATTTGGCCAGTGAAGACCACAAGGGCAGACCTGCTCTGAGAGTGACATGAGCCCAGAAAACCTGCCATTGCCAGGATGTGCCAATTCACCTCTCCTGTAGTTCAGTTCAGTACATGCAAGGAGGCCAGTACACAGTTCTGCACACAGCAATGCCAGTTTCCTATGCACTGTCTCCTTACCAAAGTGCTGTTAATGAAGAGAGGAAGTGTTATCAGATGTGGCCCTCGTTTCAAAGACACTTCCAAAGAAGAAAGACTAGGAACACATACAAGCCTTTAGTTTTTCCAGGAAAGTTTCTGTCAGACTTTAAAACACTTTGCAGTCTAGAGGACTAATAAGCATGTTGGATCAGACTTAAATGGCAGCAAGAAGAGCCACATTCTGCTTTCAAATTTGAACCAAACGGCTGGAAAGGACATTCTGCAAGGCACCAGATAAGGACATAAGTGCAATAATTCTGTTGCTTTCATTTTGCTTTTATCTGTGCAATGTACTGGCAATTAGGCTAGTCCAGGGAGTCTGGTCTGTACTGGAAAGGTTTACCCAGCACGGACATGGTCATTTCAGATAGGATTGTTCTCACTGTTGCAGACTGGAGGATGGCTTGTCCAAGCACACCAGAACTTCCTGCAGTCACAGCATTGCAATGAGTGACATCTAAGAGTTCCAGGCACTGACCAGAAAGCACCACCCACCAGTGAGACTGGTTCAACCCAGGAAGGTAATGAAAAAAAAGCAAATATATTGCCACTAAGGAATGTTAAAGTGAAGGGAAAGTAAATAGAAAGGAAAACTGATGAAAAACAGGGCAACGGAGATGAACAAAGATTTAAGGGAATCTGAGGGGAAAAAACAAAAAATAATCAGAATGGGAATGTGTCCTGGTTTTGGGCC
>VZTY01003356.1:0-23033 GCA_013400935.1 Turnix velox
CTCACAGAAAAGAACTTCTTACTTAATCCCAGCCTAAATCTCCCCTCTTCCAACNGTCCAGCCTAGTCTTGAACACCTGCAGAGAGGGGGCATACGCAACCTCTCTGGGCAACCCGTTCCAGTGCTTCACCACCCTCACTGTAAAGAATTTCTTTCTTAAGTCTAAATCTACCCTCTTCCAATTTACATCCATTGTTTCTAGTCCTCCCTTCAGCTATTGAGAAGCTACTCTGAGGTCCCCCTGAGCCTTTTCTTCTCCAGGCTGATCCACCCCAACTCCTTCAACCTGTCCTCATAAGGGATGTGCTCCATCCCGCTGATCATCTTTGTGGCCCTCTTCTGGACCCACTCCAACAGCTCAATGTCCTCCTTATGTTGGGGGCTCAAGAACTGAACACAGTAACTCCAGCTGGGGTCTCACCAGAGCTGAATAGAGAGGCAAAATCACCTCTCTCGACCTGCTGGCCACACTTCTTTTGCAGTACATTCTAGCACTGGATTTTGATTATATCTTAAGAGCAACATTTTGGGTTTTCAAGCAATCCAAGCTCAGCCTGTACCTGTTGACAGGCTGAACACATCCAGTTATTCCATGGGCAGTAATTTTACACTGAGACGATAAACCCATATCCCAGCATCTGAGTATTTTCAGGTTTTGGTCAACAGGCAAACTGATATTTTAAGAGAGTAAAGTATTAAAACTAAATATCTAGTACCCTAACCAGTCCTAGAGACCTGTAGAGAATGAACTTTAAGATGTGGTAAGGCAGCTCTCAGATTTTTAAGCACCACAAGTTCAGAGAGATTTGGTGGGACCGTGATGACAGGATGGTGGAAGTACGAAGCAGATGATTGCTTAGCCTGAGAGAAGAATTACATCTTTAGAGAGAGAGGGTTATAAGGGTGACACTGTCAGACTCTAAGAACCAAAAAAGATAAGAAAAGCTGTCTTCAACTGAGAACAAATCAGGAAAAGAAATAATCTGTCTTTTCTCATTGGAATAGCAATTATGATTCCTCCTAGTTGTATCTTGAATCAAGGACACTACTGAAAAAAGTTTCCAACCATAAGAAAAACCCCCATGTGGTAGAATGTTTAATCTTTTGTACTGCTACAATCTGAAAGCTGATTTTTTGATAATTATATTTAGGTGGTGTGACTTGTTAACAGGACCTTATTGCAAAATAAGGGGCTGATATGGATTACATAGAGGGAAATACGAAGTTGAAATTATTGAAAGAAGTCATTACTCACTGCAATCTAAATTCAAACAAAAAAAAATCCAAATCACAGGGTCATAGATTATCAGGGATTGGAAGGGACCACAAGAGATCATATAGTCCAATCCCCCTGCCAGGCCAGGAGCAGCCTTACCACATCTTAAAGTTCATTCTCTACAGGTCTCTAGGACTGGTTAGGGTACTAGATATTTAGTTTTAATACTTTACTCTCTTAAAATATCAGTTTGCCTGTTGACCAAAACCTGAAAATACTCAGATGCTGGGATATGGGTTTATGGTCTCAGTGTAAAATTACTGCCCATGGATCAGTTCACATAGGAAGGCATCCAGGTGGGATTTCAATGTCTCCAGAGAAGGAGACTCCAATATATTATATATAGAAATTATATAGAAGTGTGTTATATCCAAGGCTTTCCTGCTGGCAGGTGGGTGAATATTTGCATCCCTGTTTCTAAGGGATAAAATCTTAATAACAAGTAATACTTTGTACCTAGGACCTATCTGAACTAAATGTAAAATGCTTGTAGTTCAACCATCTTAATACATCATGCAGTATAGTCATTGCCCGTCTAAATGGAGCAGCAAACTGCAGTGCAGCAGATGGGATTTCCAAGAATGTCTGGTATTGCTGTGATCTCACTTAGGCTGAAGTCATTATGACTTTTCACATCGATATTTATGGGTAAGAATCATGATCATGTTTACTCTGTCATTGACCTCAGCAGCAGGAGGGAGAAATCAACCATGGTGGTTGAAAACGTTTTTCCTAAGTGTCTTCAGCCAACCTGACATAGAAAGATGTTAGCAGGAACATTCTGCTGTATCTCCTGTATGTACCACCCCTTCCAACCACCATACCATATTGTGTTTAGAGTTAAGTTTAAAGACAATGCATTCAGCTGAACTTGGAGTGCTTATTATGGTCTCTCTGTGGTGAATCTCTCTGAAGAGATTGATTGCATTGAGATCATAGAATCATAGAATAGTTTGGGTTGGAAGGGACCTTAAAGATCATCGAGTTCCAACCCCCCTGCCATAGGCAGGGACACCTCCCACTAGATCAGGCTGCTCAGTGCCTTGGTCATGATCACCTCCAGAGAGGGGGCATCCACAACCTCTCTGGGCAACCCGTTCCAGTGCTTCACCACCCTCACTGTAAAGAATTTCTTTCTTATGTCAAGTCTAAATCTACCCCCCTCCAATTTACATCCATTGTTTCTAGTCCTCCCATCTGATATCATATTAAAAATTCCTTCCCCTGCCTTTCTGTAGGACCCCCTCAGGTACTGATCTCTTTACTCTCTGTGGAGCAGGACAAGAGAAAGGGTGAAGGCATAACTTTTGCTTCTCACAATAATGAGTATTTGTATAACTCCATATGACATGGAGGACATTTTCCCTGCACTGCCACATGCAGAACAAAAATATCAAAACTTTCAAGTACATTTGGGATCACAGAATCCAAGTTGAATATTACAACTCATTACATGGTCACAAGCCATTAGTTTCAGCTTCAAATTGGCAAGAAAGGAGCACTTCAGTATTCATATGCATGTGGGAAAAAAGTGTACTCAGAAAAAATCTAAAAATTAATCATAGCAATTCCCTTTTTCCATTTTAACACTCTATTGCTTATGATGATGGCTCATTAGCTTCTGTCAAATATTTCATCATTTAATTCTCAGTCTTATTTGAGAATGGCTACATTACATTTCTATTCTGGCTCTGTGGAGGATTATATTTGTAAGTCTTGCTTTCAAATTTATTTAATGCTAATCGATTTCAGCAATTCATAGTACTTCAAATACATGTTTATTCATTTATTCTTCTCCAATACTAAATCTGTGCTTCAGATGATGCAGGAAATTGGGCAAAATAGTTTGTTTCTTCAGAATGGCAATTATTCTAAGTCATTGTTCAAAACTAGTTTCATGTTACAAATGGAAATCCACAGAAAGATTAGGACCAAACAGTGATTTCCTACAAAAGTGAAGTCCACTTTCCCTCTGTGTTCCAGCAGTCTGTTCCAATAATTCTATTGGCAGAGAGCAAAAATACCAAGTGCTCATTAAAAGAAAATGACAAAATATTTTTTTCCTCAACATATGATGAGAAGTGTCTGAGAATTACAAATGCACAAAGACTTTAGTGCAGCTTTGTACTGCCTACTTTGACAAGTGGGAAATATTTATCTTAGGTGGTCTTTTGTATCACAGAAACTCTTTTAATGGATCAGCCTGACAGTACATAATTTTTCTCCTTTTTCTACTTTTACTGAAGGCTTAAAATGTCCATCTGTTGTCCTCAGTAAACAGAATCCCATGGAACACACATAGTCACTGAGCCAGTATGTGTAACTTTTCTTTGTATGAACCTGTGCTGCACAGTCAGTGCAGTGATAACTTTAAAATGGAGCGGCATATGTCCCAATCCTAGTGCATGTGCCCCTGGGGAGTCCTGGATCTCTGAAAGCTCAGTCAGCTGCTGTATTTGGATCCTAACAGAGAAAACCTTGTTGGTGTGAGTAGATGGGCAAACCCCAGAGAGTTTTCTGTGTCATCTGGGAAATGCTGATTGATTTACTCATATATATGTGACAGCAAGTGCTTGCAGGAGCCACTTGAAATGGCAGAGAACTATGCACCTCTGAGTAGGAAGGATATCAGGCTCAGTGACATGTCTTTGCACCACCCCCACCAACCTGTAATCTCAAGGGTGAAGTTCCAATTTTCTTGTCTTTGACTAAATGCCTAACTTAGAAGTGGTGTGGTTGGTACATCTCAATCCAAAACAGATGTCTAAAATCATTGTGAGCAATCACAGTCTGAAGGTGCTAGGCTGCCAGCTTTAAAGGGAGTCCAGAAGATTAACAGATGTTTAATTCTGGATGTCTAGAGTCAGGTGAGATGTATTCCCTACAAATCACAGAATCACAGAACATCAGGGAATGGAAAGGACCATGAGAGTTCATCTAGTCCAATTCCCCTGCCAGAGCAGGAACACCCAGATCAGGTCACACAGGAAGGCATCTAGAAGGCTTTTGGATGTCTCCAGAAAAGGAGACTCCACAGCCTTTCTGGGCAGCCTGTTCCACTGTTCTGTCACCCTCACAGTGAAAAAGGTTTTTTCCTATTTCTGTGGAACCTCCAATGTTCCAGCTTGCCAAACTATTGTTACAATGTACCACTAGGACTAGTTCAGATTGTGTGTACACATCAGAAAACAGCTAGTCCAAGTTGTTGTGCCTTCATTAATCCATTCTAATGCAGCAGAATATGCTAAGAATAAGATTATACAAGAACAGATTCCTTCCACATAAGGTGTGTGATAGTAATGATTAAAGTAGTAATAACATCTGTAAGCAAAAATTCAATTGGCAGAGGAAAGGGAGAAGTACAAGAAAATAAATGCGAACACTGATCTAAAGTCACATGAAAAACAAAGTGGAATTTGACACAAGGATTGCAACTGTCAATATACATTAATAGGATTCCTCAGTGGATGGAGCAGAACATAATTTAAACTGAAGTGCACTTGAGAAATTAGAAATGCCTCCCTCTCGTTGATTTTTGACATAGCAGAGGTCTGGGTAAGTTTTAGGTTTTAATAGAAATTAACAAGATTAGAATGTCTGCTATTTGTCTACAAATAGACTTCATCTGTTCAATTTCCTTCTGTACTGTCACCCTCCCTTTTATCCTCTTTGAGATGCTCTGAGGGGAAAAGAATAGTCAGGGCACAAAAAATATTCAAATTCCATTTTAAAACGCAATCTTGGTGTCTTAGGCTGAATTGTAATCAGCCTAACCATCTTCAAGAGTAAATACAGAATTAATCAACCTTGTGCTTTCACATTCACACAATTCCAGGAACTCAAAGCATACACTGCAAAGAAGTTAGAGCCATAATATTATAAAAGCATGTAAAAAATGACCTATGCCTTGGTTTCTGCAGAAAGGTTGGATAAAAGGAGCAGGGTACACAAGCATTCATTTTGTCAAGTGCTTCTCTAAAAGCAGCTAATTAGAACCACTTCTATTAAAAAATAGCAGGAGTTCCATAAGAAAATGCTTAAAAATAAATGGAACTTATTCTCCATTTCAAAAATATTTGGGTTATCATTGGTGTAATTTTGCAAAATTCTGTCATTACTGCTGTGCTACAAATTAAAGTGAATTTTGTCCTAAAATATAAACTACTCCTTCCTTCAAACTTCCCCAAACCTACTTTCAGTGTTTTAAGACCCATTTTGCTTTTAAAAAAAAAAAAGAAATTAAAGAAATCTCTAACCTTTGTGGGGCTTCATCTCAGCTTCTTCTTCAAATAACTTTTCTTCCTCTCCTCACACAAAAATTCCATACAGTGAATATAAAATGTTTTTCATCATATCATTAATTCCCAATGCACTAATCTGGATTTGCACTGTTTTATAGGTCTCTAATTAATGTGCATGAATAAAAGGAAAGGAGGGGGTATATAGCAGATGGTTATTACAAATATTGCTTTACTGTATACATTTCATTTGCAGGTTCTGCTCTTGCACATGAATCCTTTCAGCTATCAGACTGTATAGCACAAGGTCTTACACAATATCAAGTAATTTTTGGCAGTTGCTGCTCAGTCTTTCACTGCTGCCAGATCGTTGGCAGTATAAGCTGAATCACTGACTGGTATACAACTAGCACAAGGTCCTCATTATTCTGGAATTTAATGCTTGGGGCCAGAAGGTTCTACATACAATATAAACCCAGACTCTCCCCCTTGCCTTTGGAGTGAACAACTGTTTTAATATGTGCTGCCTTAAAAAGCTGCCATAATTAAAAGATAATTATTTATATACACATTCAGATCCAATATAAATAGATAAAAATAAGGAGATTAGTGGAATGAATTTCACAAGCTGAATATACTTGGAATATGTACATAAATGTCACCAGGAAATAGTGACAATTGACTCAAAAGTATACCCAGGGCAGTTATGACATACTGAATAGCAAAGATTGCTGGAAGTCTGCAATACCTCCCATTACTAGAAACATAAATACACAGTTGTGCACATACAACAAAAATCATCTTCTGCTCATTCTTCAAGGCATTATTTTGAACATGAGAATAATCATAAAAATATATACAATGAAATTTCAAGTTTCAAACTCTATCCATTCTCCAGGTGGAAAAGGAAGAGTGGCTTACTGAGGTTGTTTGTAAAATGTCTGTGTGAATATGACTCTTCCTAAAGCTATTAGTTCAGTTCTATGCTTATACTGCCAACACACACACACAAAGAGTTCATTACAAATGGGATTTGACAAAGCACTCACCTTCTAAGTTGTTCATCCTGAGATTCAAAAGTTTATATCTCCCAATACCACAATTATTCCTAGTATACCTGTGCCATGGAGAGTCTATGCCTGTCTCTATACTCACAAAAGGGAAAAGTCTACTAAGTGTAATGATGTCCTTCTCCAAGAGAGGCAGATGAATAAACCCCTCACCCTGTGCACACTACATTAAAACATACTCATGACATTTCCCTATTGAGTTGCAATTGCTCATCCCTGTATCTCTTTTACCACTGATTCTTTTATTCTGGGATTGAACAACCACAAAGATATCCTGCACAAAGGAAGTACTCCAAGTGAAAGTGGTATTCTTGCACAGAGATCTTTACACATATGAAGAGGAAGGTATCGGGCTTCCTTTGACTGAGATACTTGCTAAGTACTTTCCATCTTTACATCTAAAAAGTCTAATTAGTTTCTAATTTTTGACTCAGTTCCTAGACTTAAGGGAGAGGAATAGAGAGCAGCATAAGAAGATATGAGGGATAGGAACAAAGAAGTGAACTATGGTCTGGCCATTTTCCTCTGGATTGTGTATATGTTGCTAATTCTTTCACTAAGAGGACTCTGGAAGCTGATTATTCCCTGTTGTTGCACAATTGAAGTGCTTCACAATCTATAAGCGATTTCAGAGCATCCTTTACATTCTGCCAACAGATACCCCCTGATGGAATCTCCCCTCCCCTTTAACTGCTGCCATAAAAAAAAATGAAAACCAGAAAAAAAAGTTCATATTTCCCATTCTACTGGGTTTAGGGCAATTGTTTTGAAAAGAAAATTATTAAAATATTTTTTTCCTATCCAAGCACCAATGTAGAAATATTGAGCTGCTTCATATGGAGTTGAGTACTGAGGCAGCACTTCTGGTCATGCACAGCAGCATAAGACTGAGAAGTTAGGGAAGTTTTCATCTTTTCAGTCTAAGAAGAATCATTTGACTCATTCAACTCATGCTCCCTGCATACAACACAATCAAGGTGCCTAATTGCCCTTCTGGATTTTATCCTAATTTTATTTAAATGAGGCACCATAGATAGGAAGAAGATAACTGCAAAAAGGGGAGATATACTTGGTTTTACATCAGGTCATGGTGGTTTGAGGTAATATTGTGTTTTGATTTGCAAGGAATTTTGCAAAGTCGAGTGTTACTTGCTGTGAGTCTGTTTGGCACAAGTACCCACAAGGACACTGAGGTTAAGTAAAAACTAAAGTAAATTCTGCAGGTTTCTATTTATCATATTATTATGACCTTGGCAGAATTTTCATGAGATGATAGATTAAAATTTTGCGACTAAAATTCCCTCTGCAAGTTGAAATTTATCACAACAGATTTTCATTATTCTAATAGACCTTGAAGAGTCAAACTTCAGCCCTGATGCTGGAAGAGGCTTCACTATTTAGATTAAAGATGGCTGGAATGCAACTTTTTTCACGGAATTCCGGATATTTTGGGCAAGTTTCCCAGTAAAGTAGAAGTTTCACATTTCCCAGTAAAGTAAAAAAAAAAAAAAAAAAAGTCTGGTAATTTTGATGTTACTAGTTTTTGAGAAACAGTACAAAATTCAATCAGATCTGAAATAGAAATGAATCAATAATAGACAAGTACCATTTTTCCAGGGATCACCACAATCAAAGACATTCCCATGAATTAGGAGCAGAAGACTCAGACATAGCCAGGTTTGCCAGAAAGCACTGCTTTATGGAGGAGCTTTCAGATTCTGAGCCTGCATCTGAACATCTCCTCCTAGTGCTACTATTACAGGAAGGGCATTCAATATGTCCTCTAAAATGAAGAAACAGACTTCTCATTTTGAAAATGGGGACAAAGCAGAACTAAGAGAGACAAACACCTTGCCAAGATGTAAGCTCGTCTTTGCATACCTTAACCTTGGAAAGCCAAGGACTGTGAGCAACCAAGAAGGAAAGCCAAACTAGTTGGGAAGAAATATGATGGATGCATATGCAATTTGGACCAGAGGATGATGCAGCCATCCAGCCAGGAATTACAGGAATTTTCTTGTCAGGTCGGGAAACTCAGTGAGCCTTGTATCTTCTAACAGAAAATTCAGGAAAGTAGTCCTGACTGAGTGTGCCAGTACACCCAAGCAGGAGGTACTTTCAGCAAGCTTCTCCTTACTCACTTCCACATCTGTTCCACTCTCTAGACCAAAAAAATTATTTGATCAAAGAATCAGAGAGAAAGAGTGGTTTTGCAGCTGAGTGAGTTAGTTTCACCTTTTGGAGTCTCTTGAGCCTGCAGAAATTTTATTGCTCCAGAGTTAGATGACAGGTGGCAAGTTTGAAGGTCATTATTTCAGTTTTAGCCACTGTAAGGTCNCTTTCAGCAAGCTTCTCCTTACTCACTTCCACATCTGTTCCACTCTCTAGACCAAAAAAATTATTTGATCAAAGAATCAGAGAGAAAGAGTGGTTTTGCAGCTGAGTGAGTTAGTTTCACCTTTTGGAGTCTCTTGAGCCTGCAGAAATTTTATTGCTCCAGAGTTAGATGACAGGTGGCAAGTTTGAAGGTCATTATTTCAGTTTTAGCCACTGTAAGGTCCTTTGTGTTTTTTTGGTTTTTTTTGTTTTTTTTTCTTAAAGCGTTAAACTGCTGGCTCAACATCAGCTTTCCTTTTGAGCCTTTGGTCACATAAACTCATGGTCTTGGTCCCACAATCTTGTGCTGTCAATGCTGTATGATCACTGTTTATTATCAAAAGGCATCCTCTCTACTAGGTTTTCTTGTTTTAGAACATAAAACTGCAGTATACATTTACAAAACTGTATTTAAATAATAATTGCAATGAAAATAAGGGCCAGTTTATAGCTGAGATCTGAAAAATGCAAAGTGGTGGTTTAGTGTGAAATACATTTTTCTAAAGAAAATCAGTATGATTTGTATAACTCCATGAAGAACTTATGCTCTATTAAACAGCTGTAATATGGAATACACAGGGGTTGCTCTATTTCTCTAGCAGACCCCCAAGGAGCTATTAAAATACAGGTATATGAACAAGCATTAAGTATAAATGATATATCTTGAGTAAATCATAATATGGCTATTGATAGAATATTAAATTTAAAATTAATCTCCTATTCCTTTGTGTATTAATAGCACCTTGAAATGCAAATACTTTCATTTTGACAAAACAGAACAGAAATTGAAAACAAAAATGTGATTACTGAATACCACGATAAAAATATTTACGTAACCATGAAAATGTGAAAAGCCTCTATTCCAAGTAATTTCAGCTATTGATACAAGAATTGATGCTGTCTTATGTGATTGCAGCAGAGATTGCCAACTTAGGAATGATTCTACCTCAAATAAATTATAATATTTTACTGCATGTCATGAAGAAATTAAATTAGAACAAGAAAAGCTGAGAAAAGAGTGAGACATAAAGTCACAGCCTGTGATTTTACACGTTTTCATGCCAAATCTGCAACTTTCACACTGTCTCCAACTGAGGCATCTTACACAATATCAGCTCTCATTTTTTTGAGGGCCGCAGCTATCTTGTGGCTTTTGTTGTGTGCAAGGCTTGGCAAGGGACTCATTAGGTAGGGGGGACAGTCTATCAGTGTGTGTCCCAAAATTCATCAAACTCAATTAGAAATAATTTGTGCCACTTCCATAAAATAGAAAACCACGTAGAAAAATCACCAATTAAAGAAGATTATTAAGGAGATATGGATGGATGTATGCAAATTTTGTGTTCCAAAACTTTAGAGGATGGGCACACACATCTACAACTTGCAACCAAAAGATCTACCAGATTCTCTGATACATTTGTGAGAGTTCTTGCTGGAGGTTCTGCTTTTGAGGTAGAAAATTTAATACTGTGAACTGGGAAGAGATGGCCAAATAAAACTTGAGTGTAAAACTCTAAACCAGATCTAAGCATCACTGTTGCTAATCCAGCAGTCACTGCACTCTGTGTGCTTCCTTGATTCACTGCAGGTACAACTTGAGTGCAAATAATGCCAAAACAATTGTTTGCAAGATGAGACAGTGCTGGATGATCTTTAAGGTGCCTTCCAACCCAAACCATTCTATGATTCTAGATGAAGGCAATAGAAGGTGTTCAACTGCTGATCTGCATCTCTTTCTTTAAGTGACAGAAAATTAGGCTCAATTTCAAAAGAAGGGATAGAGCCCCAAACAAATGTGTTCTGAGTAGCACTTCCTTTTGAATCAAACAGCATTAATAGCAGAAAATACTTTGAAAATCATGAGTTCTTTGAGTTAGCATGTCCCAGAAGAGTTGAATTGCAGTGGTTTCCACAGCTCAGTGAACACTCTCAACCTGTTCTCAGTTTCCTTTCCTACTAAAAATGTAAGAGACTGTCTCTGTGCTAAAAAGCTGAAAAAAATGCAGTAGCTTGTAAAAATCTTATTCTTCAATGCTGAAAGGATCTCTTTAATAAAGCACTTTATTTTGAAAGTGAAAGCTTTGCTGTTTCCATGAGGGTTTTTTGTAGTTCCCACGTGGCATAGGATCTTGTTTAAGGTTTAAGAAAATATAAATCTCTTGACAGTGATGCCTCCAGCTTTCAGTAGGAGACCTTCATGCTTACTGCAGGATGGCAAGTTGTGTGTCTCTGGCCCCTGCTGAGTGAAGACACTCAGAAGGTATCAGAGATGAGCCGGGGCTCAGTGTGCTCAATAATATCACTCTGATACCCAGGCAGCAGCAGCAGAGCATGAGCAGAGCTCCTCTTCACTCGGACAGCTGACAGTGCCTTGGATGTTTACATTATTTCTTTGAGACACAAATGTAATTGTAATAGAAAAGAACCTTCTCTAGGCTGACAAATCCCACAGCACAATGGTGTTAAAACATTTCACAGGCTAAGTGGAGCGAGATGGGAAAAAAGTCACACCTAAAGTTCTGGAAATGTTACTGGTGACAGAGAGGTGGCTTTTTTTGTTGTTGTTTGTCTTATGAAATTACTATGTCATTAATATCTGTGAGATTAATTAATGATGAGGTCACAAATGTAATCTTGATGAAGCTTTATAGCCTCACCAAAAGGAGATAGTCTGTGGGGGTTTTTGTTTATGTTTTTTTTTCTTTTCTGGCAAGATGAGGGATGTTAATAATAAATGAATAAACATTAGCCTGGAAGTTACATGATGGAAAAAAAAAATCACAAACTGCTTTCCTTTGAAGTAGGGCCTGAGTAAGTGTGCAGAAAAACAAGCATGAGGGAGCTGAGGACCAGCACTATTCCATCCTTGGTTGCTCAATGTTCTCATCTGCTGGGTCCCAGAGATGGGAGCTGTGAGGAGGATTTGGTGATTCATCCCGTAGGTGGCTGCCTGTCACGGGCGGGTGAGGCACATCCTATATATAACTTGTGCACGGGTTCACAGCACACTGAAGAATGGCCTGGAATTAAAGGTGCTCTCAAAAAGCCCTGGGTAAATCATTATTTTATTATTACAGCAAGGTGCTTGCAGCTGACAATTTCAATAATTGGCTCAGCAGTCAAATTGCAAATGCCAGCAGGTTTGACTCAGCTGCTCATGGTTCTGTAGCTGATGAGCTGAATTCTATGAAACTGATTTTGCTTCAGGTGAGATTTTTGGGAGATAGGAGGAAGAAAGGCCAGCTTGTCCTTTGCAGATGTTAGAGGTCCCAGAGCTGCTGGCCCAAATGACCTCTCCTCTATCATATTATGAGTTGGCCAGTTTTGAGTGATGGGCAGTGGCAGTTTTGGTTCATTGGCTGGGGCATGGACAAGATGCTCAGCACAGAAGTGTGATGATTCAGTGCTTATTGCTCTCACCCAGGATGATGAAATACCCATTTCTGGCCCCTCTTCTGTTGCAAGCATCTCACAACTCATCAGTGCTGAATCCAAATGGGGACATGGGTGCACTCACACCTGACTTCAGCTGTCTGGGTCTTGGAGTGGCATCTCATTCCCAGTGTTAGGTACAGTGAGTATCTGTAAAGGAGGATGCAGTGCTCTCACAGCCACTTAAAGGCATGAGACTGGCTTACCTAGATAAGAAGGAAATGTTGCTATTCTCCAGTGTGAGAGGCTAACCAGAGCCTCAGAAGTCATCATCTGCAGGGTACCACAGCTGGAACATCTGCCTGTAAGGAGTGGCCTTCTCTTTTTTTCTAAAATAGGCATAAATCTCATGGCAGGGCGATGATCCTCTTAAGTGCTAACCTTACTTTAAAAGCTTTAGAGCACTTACCCAACACTATGCAATGGGGGTTCAGTTTCCTCCTTTTTTTCCTTCTTTTTTTTTTTTAAGTCCCTTGCTATCAAAGTAATTAGGTCATCAATTTCTTTAACCCTCATTTAAACTCACACTTGACAAAAGTGATAAAATTTTGCATTTCCTTGGTGAATTTGAATTCCATCAATGGCCCCATGCACTCAAAGCAGTGTTTCCCAAGTTGATCTATAATTTGTATCTTGGAAAACTACTGAGATGCAGAGCTAGGAACTTCAGAAGTGTATTTATCAGGCCCAAACCCAGGAAACTTACCTTTGATGGCTTGTTTATTTACTTTCTCCATCACTGCCTCTTTCTTTCCCTGGCATGAATAATGTATCAGTGCTTCCTTTGTTGCTGTTGTGATTTCTTTTTTTTTTCTTTCTCAACACATAGAGAAAAATAAAGATGTTAATTTCTTACAGTGGCAGCTAAGACAAGCACAGTTAAACAGTTTACTTTCTAGGGATTGCTCACTGAATTCAGCAAGAAGTTCTGCAGCTCATGCAGTTGAGAGCCACACTATTGATTCCTCACTGACAGCAAACAGATGGCCTGTCAGCAGAATTCCTCATACTTTTAGGAGGGTACATTATTAATGAAGCTAAATATGAGCTTACAATTTCAGCTCCATGGTATTAAAAAAGTGGTGCAATACAATGTTAAAGTAGTTTATTAGACCCCCATGAGCCATTCAAGGAAACCAGTTATGCTGAATCTGTGACATGGGGAAAAAGGAAAAAAAAATCAGCCTTCTCCAGCAGCATGTGTCAGTAGTGCCAGCATCCTTTCTGACAAATTTTATTTCTCACAGGTAAGTGCTAAAATGCTGCTTTACATCTCCAGTAGCAGTAATGTATCTCTATATTTCCTGACATATGTCAATGTTAGGTGTCAAGGGATACAGAAAAACCCGGGACAACTAGAAATGCCAAACAGCAGGTCTCTTTGTGTCACCTCTTTATTATTGCTATGTCTAGAACAGTCTATTCATTGAGAACCAACACAATGAGTTGGTGTTGTGTGTAAAAATTCAGAATTTAAAAGGCCTGGCTACAGTTTCACATACTTTAAATACCAAATGAAACAATAATAGTTAAAGGATCAAATCCCACTCATTTTGCTGTCACACAGTCCCATGGAAACCAAGCCAGCTGCAATATGTGGTCTCTTGCCTCTTGCTTGTTTCCTAGAACTAAATTTCCCCAAGGCAGTGACAAAAAGGTGACTTCTCTATGTGGCAAAGCAATGGTAAGTTCATACAAAATCCTAAAAAATGAAAGATTATTTTAGATGAATAACTGCTGTGATGCTTACTCTTAAGAGGTGAACCTATAGAGATACTGGCAGCACAATGGGCAATGTTCTTAAATGTGTTTCTGTTCACATAGTTTCTGTTCATGTTGTTCTTTGGATAAACTTTTTTTTGCAATACTTCTACTTTTATGAGAATTTCCTTCATATTCTTGTGCTCATCTTTGTCGATTTTATAATTACTTGACAATTTCATTCAGTAGCCTGTTAGAAAGGTTTCTTGTGTGCTGTCACCTTTGACTAATAAAGTTCTCCGCAAGAGGTATGGTGCTGTCAGAAGGCTAAAGTGGTTGCATTTGAGGGTTTGCTTTGAGAAGTTGTATCTTTAAATAAATTAGTGTCATTTAAGAAAACTCAAAGTGCATAGCAAAACATAGTTCGTGGAGTGTATTTTTTTTTTTTTTCATATTCACTATTTGCTATTCTTCTATTCTTTCTCTCTCAATTACAATTGATGTTCAGGATGCCTGTCAGCTGATAGCTTTTTATAAGCTGTTCTGCAAGCTGAACACAAATAACATGACAGCTTGCAGGCTACTTGTTGTCATGGTGTTCTTACTTTGCTCTGGGCAATGCCATATAAAGCATATTACATCTCCACTCCGATTTGCATCGACCAAATACTTTAACATTAACACAATAATATCAAAATGGCAGGATGTTTATGACATTACCAGCACCAAGAAAGCAGAATAAAATTATGTTCTGTTTCCACCTCCTCATTTTCACCCACTCCCAGGCTCTGTACTACTGTGGTTACAGAACTGTTGATTTCTCTGGAGGTAAGTTGATTTCAGGTTCTAAGCCCAATTAGGAAATTTAATTTAAAAGGTATTTCTGACTGCATTTGCAGGCATTCATTAAATGAGATGTAACACAGGGAATGCTATTCTTTGAACAGCCTTCCAACAATTTACTCCAAGGATAGTTTAATTTTTGAAGTTCTGTACAACATCTACAGCTCCAAGGAATTACAGCATTGACCAAGAGCAGGTGAAATACACTGTCTATATGAACATTACCAAATTATGGATCACAGAGATCTCCTGCAGCAGGAAATACCTCTCCATGTGAATAACCTTCCTGCAGTTCAGAACTGACATTGATTTGTTTTGTCTTACTCTTTGTAACAAGACTAAAAAGGAAGAAGTTTTTGTAAGCAACATCCATTTTAAAGAGAAACTCTTTGAAGAGACTGATTTGTAAATTTATGTATAATAACGGAAGGCACAAGTTGCACCATTTAGCTCCTGGCTTCCAATAGATCATTTTGAATAAAACATCTTTCCATGCTGCTGGTGGTTGGACATCTCTGATACGTTTGCTTTGCAAACCAAATCACATTTCTACCTCTGGATTTTTTTCTGCAAAGCAGCATCATCTGTAGCTTTTCTACCCTTGCTTGTAGTATGAATGTTTGGGTACTTTAAGACTAGCATGCAGAGACTTCCTGGAAACCTTGAGGTTGTCAGGCAACATCTGCCTCAATGTAATATGTTTTTTCCCCAAAAAAATGTGATGTAGGAAGGAAGGGCTGTGAAAAGGACCTTTAGAGATGCTCTGCAAACTGGAGTTTTGGTGATGCCTCCAAAAACCCCAGCAAGAATGTTGCTTCCTCTGGCTGAAATACTGATACAACAGCTACTGCCTCTTTTCTCCTTTCATCCCAGCGTTTACATTCATTGCCCATGATTACCCTGTCAAAGAAGCAGCTCAGAATCTTTATGCTGTTTCCTGCTTGGGAGAAAGACCTTGTAAATATCTGCACAAGTGATGAATTTCTTTCCTTCAAAACTTCTCTCAGCACTGTGTTTGAACATGATGTGTACAGAAAGCACCCATGAGGATGCCAAGTGGAACCCACTATTGTTCTAGCAGGTGTTATGTTAACACATGGTAGCACTGCATGCAACAAATACTCAAGAATCATTATGACTACCGTGCTTTTCTCCTGCAGATTACCTTTCCAGATAAATCCTAGATACCAAGAAAATAAAACCAGAGAATAAATATCCCGTGGTTATGTCTGTTTAGCTTGAGCTACAGAAGCCTTTTAACTTTCCAGCAGCCAGACCGTACAGTAAAGAAACTTGCCTTTGTCTCCCAGCTGTACAAAAGAGAGACAAAACACTGTCTTTCCTGCATTGACACATTGTTTGTCCTATATCTGTTGAGGAAAATACAAGTATTTTGATGAAAGGAGGTATTTAAGTTAAGGGGAAAAAAACAGATAACCAGACAACCAAAAAAGAACAGAACAAACAGAAAAAAACCCAGAAAAAAACAATAAAAGCAAAACCAAACCAACCAAGCACAAGTTTTATTTCATTGGGCTTCTATTTCCATTCAGAGGGGGAAAAAAAACAAAACAAAACAAAACAAAACCATAAACCTAAAGCAAAATTAAAACAAAATATATGTTTCAAAGAATTATTCAAAAATATAGTTTCAAATCACAACAGTCTTTCAAAAGAGGAACTGACCATGGTAAAAGATAGAGCAATTTTAGACTGGCGGGATGAAATATAATTTACAAAACTGTCAAATCAACAAACTAGCCAAGACCCTGTATCTCAGCTAATGTGGAAAATTACTGTGAAAAAATACAGTTTTTTTATTCTAAAACATTTCTAAATCAGGAAAACTCATTCTAAACAGTGTAATGAGATCCCAAGAAATAGTGAGGTGAAGACCTGGTACAGATACACTTCAGAGGTGAACTTCACATTTAGATGAGGACAGTTCCTCCTGACAACATCAGCAGGATTGGTTGAAGAAACTGAACTTATCAAATTTCACAGCTACACAGCTGCATTTAGTAGAAAAGGGAAGAAAGCATGTGTATCTGTTAGTGAATTATCCTGGTTTCCTCATGTATATCGTAGAAGAAAAGATTTATGTTTTTCAAGACCTTGTGATGAGCACCGAGGTCACTGTGACTACATGAGAGGCTTTAATATTAAAGCAGAGTGAAGATAATCATAACCAACTGGATTTATAATTAGTTTATATAAAACCAAAGCTATTTCTTCTTGAGATTTGAAGGGGATATTTTGTCTTTCACTCTTAATTAAATCTTTTCCAGTCCTTGCAGTGTTGTTAGAAAAACTCTGCTTAAATAAAGGTTGGGTTTTTTCTTGTATTCTTTGTGCTAATCCTGTTTTATACCATGAGAAGCCACAACACCTTCATCAGTATCTAGCTGCTTCTTGTACATTATTCCTCACTTTTCCTTGCCAGGCTTCCTACCTGTCCATTTCAGCAATATTCTCTCTTGCAGGAGGAATGAAATTAAAGAATTAAGAATGTAATTTGCTTTAACTGAGTTGCCCTAAAATAATTCCATTCCCCAAAATACTGTTGATTACTTAGCTCTTTGCTATAAAGACAGAGAGCAAGTTTTTCTTCCAAAGATCCTTATTCCTAGAAAAATAAAAGAAAGTAGAAATTAATAAATAATGTATGCATAACTTGCTTAAGGCCAGCTAATGAACAGATCAATAGCTGGGCATATTACATAGTCTCATACCATATTCAAAAATGAAAGGCTGCCAGGCAAATAAAATTGAGTTTTATAATTTCCTTAATTTGCATTCATATTGCACCTTGGTTTATTGCCAGGAATTGTCACATGTTTTGCCCTCTAACCCCACCACCTTCATAGCAAGTATTATTGTGCAAAGGATCCTACCCTGAGTAGATATTTCAAAACCTGAACAAGTCTTGGGTGAGGAGTACTTGTACATTATCCCTTGTGTCAGTCTATGAAAAAAGGATGATTCTTTCCACTCCCTTTCACAAGAAAAAAATAGCAGCAGAAAATAATTTGGTCATCTCTCAGACTGCTGTAAAATATTTGGCATGCAACTACCTAGAGTGTAGTTAAGAAGCATTTTTGAATTCACATCTTCAATTGAAATTGTGTGGTACTTGAAATTGACTTGCAGATAAACCTTTGTATCTAAACTCTAAACTGTGTCTTCAAAAAGAAGGTTTGAGAGTAAGAATTTTTGCACTAGGTCTATATCAACATATTTTTTTTCTCTGAATATTGGTCTGACATTTTGGTCAAATTCAAAATGAAGGATGACTGTAAAATAAATCCAGCTTTCATGTTGAATGTGATTTTAAACTTCCTGACAAATGGGAAAGATTCATCTTTGAAGGTCTACAGCACATACATTATCTTTCTAAAATACCCTGAAGACCAGGAATCTACATTTAAGAATCTGTGTGCATGAAACAGCTTTTTAATGAGTGCTGGTTGGAAAGACTAGAGAAAAAAATACTATTCAATTAAACTTTAAATTTTTTTTTTTAGATGGTATGATGTAAGGTGAAATGCTCATAGTTTTTTTTGACACTGAATTATGCCATATGCAGAGTTTTAACTCTACAGACAACAGAAAGATAAATGATTGGATTACTAGTTCTCTTCAGTGGTTTCAACAGAATTAGATAGAGAAAATAACTGGTTTTTAGACAGTTCTAAGGAGATGTTATTGTGAGTTAACCCCAGCAGGCAGCTGGGCCCCACGCAGACACTCACTCATCGCCCACGGTGGGACGGGGAAGCAAGACGGAAGCTCTAAAGTGGGAAAACTCGTGGGTTGAGATCAAGACAGTTTAATAGGTAAAGCAAAAGCTACATGTGCAATGAAGACAAAATAAGGAACTAATTCATTGCTTCACATCAGTTGGCAGGTGTTTAGTCTTTTTAGGAAAGCTGGGGTTTAATCAAACAAAAAGGAAGACAAACACCACAACTCCAAACAAGCCCCCTTTCTCCTCCTTCCCCAGCTTTTATTGCTGAGCACCATGTCCTATCCTCTGTGGCATCCCTTTGATCAGCTGGAATCAGCTGTCTCAGCTGTGTCCCCTCCCAGCATCTTGTGCACCCCCAGCCTGCTCACTGGCAAGGAAATGTGAGAAGAAAAGGTTGTGACACTCTGTAGGTCCTGCTCAGCAACAGCTTCAACTGAGAGAGGGGGTTATCAAGGTTGTTTTGGTCCCATAAAATCATTCAAAAAACTTCCCAAAACAGTACATTTGTATAAAGCTGAACTCAAGAACAGTTAGAAGATGAGAAAGTTGATTGCAGACACTTAAATCCTTTCAACAAAATCCTTTAAAACTGCAATCTAGTGCCATACATTGAGGTTTTCTTGTTGGCAGAAGCCTCTTTCTGACAGGATATATTTGCAATATGTTTGTGTAGCAAAGATATATAAAATATGTGAGGTCTGCAAAATCTCTAAATTTTGAATGCTTCAGCTAGACACCATTAAGTAAGACTGAGTACTGTATTAAGTGCTATGACAAGTAATCTGTCAGGAAGAGGGAAGAAAAAAAGCAATAAAGAAAACTAGTGATCACTATGTCCTTTTCAATAGCCTGCTCTAATGGAAGAGCAATGGTGCTACAGTGCTGCTGTGACAGATCCTCAAGGTTCTTGTGATGCTACTGAAGCACAAGTGACCTTAAGCTGACCTAAAAACATTGACTTTCTGCAGTTCTAACCTGGAGGGCAGGTATCACCAGGCTGACAGAAAATTAGAGGATATTAAGGACTTGTTCTGAGCTGTAAGGGATGAGTTTGAGCACCACAACATGGCTGTGTTGAAAATTACCTTTTTGGGCAGCATCCATTAATACAGAAGTTGGGAGGGTCTTCTGATGAAACAACACAAACTTAAAACATTTCCATAGGATTATCAGAACAAGTTGAATTCTAAACAACAAGAAAATGAGAATGCTAACAAAACAGTACATCACTTACTCAGTAAGTTCTTGATCAGCCCAACATATGAAACAGCAAGCAGTAGAATGTGCTGGACCTTATCACCACAAACTCTATAGCTCTTAAGATCAGTGAAGCTGGTTTAAAAATAACTAAAAATAAAAATTTAGGTAGATAATAGTTTAGGCAATGCTTTGTAGAAGCTTACCTTAAAACTAAATCTTTATTAATTTGACTGGAAAGGGTTGTTTTGTGTTCAGAACTTCCAGAATTTGCCAGTTCTGAACATCTTATACCAGATATTAGAATAGTCAAGAGAAATGTGTGCAATTTAAGATTGTGTCAGATTTCTTGTGCTAGTCCAGATGATCTTTCAGAGTGCACAATCCTACCCAGCTTTATAAGGCAGAAGTAGCATCAGCACATCTTAATTTTTACCTTTTGACCCTCAGATTAGTTTATTAATGGCAGTTGTCCTCTAGAATGGCAGGTAGAGCTGATGGAATGTAGTACTATACTCTGCAAATACAAATAATTCCAATAATTAATTATATCCACTCACAAATGTTCTCTTCACTTGAAATATTTCTGTTCTTTTTTTGCTAGCTTCAAGTCCCAGACATTACATTTCACTATGCTTTCATCAAATAGATTAAAGAATAATCTGTTTGTGAAAATATTAATCATTTAATATGATGTATTCATTAAACATTTACTAAAAGGATGCCTAAACCAAACCAATCCATATTTCACTTAGTTCTTTGAAGCATTTCAACTCTTCTAAAGCCTTTCAATATTGCAGTTAAATAACTATTGGTGATGACTAATCTACTTTACACAGAGGCCATTCTTGAGATTTTTCTGTGGCTCCAAATGATCACCAGGGCTACTCACATCTTCAAATATGTTCTAATTGTCTTTTTCATTCCCTAAAGAATTAAAACAGCGTCTAAAGGACATTTTCTTAGTACAATCTCAGAGTAGGTTCATCAATTTAGTGCTTACAGTAGGTGGTTCATTTCCCATTCCTCTGCACTTTGGCAAAACCATTACTAAAATGCATCTTCCTGTTCACTTAACTTCCACTGTACACAGTATTTGTTTCCTTTATCTTTTCCTGAAACAAGAATTCATCACACCTTTAACCTCTTCCTGAACAGCCTTATAAATTCACAATTCATCATACTTTCAAGGGGTACACTTATCCACATAAGATCACAGATGTTCTTTAGTATAGTAATGTTTTCATTCAGTAATATTTGAATGTGAACCTGTAAATGTGGTCTAAAACATTCCTTTTTCCCTGTTACATTCTCTTACCAAGGACTTGCAGAACACAGCACACAAATTAGGCTGAATTAGGCTGATCGTGATCAGCAAAAGTCCATGTTTATGTTGCAAAAGATCAAAATTCTCTTTCATTTGTCAACCAGCTCTCAAGTGAATTTAGTCTGTGTGTCTCTCTAAATGCTCACAGCATACAGAATGTCACATCTAAGACGAGTATGCAGGGAAAACATTTTCCCAAGAATGCAAATATTAAAATATTCTGACATTTCTTCTTGCTTTTGAGAGTTTGTGACAAAAATCATCAACCCAGAGATTAAGGATTAAAAGGCTCAGAGCTGCTATGGAATTAATAGTAGCATTTTACACAGTGCTGTCCTCAGCACTGACGTCAAGCAGCTAAAAAACTGACCCTTCTGCTCTGACTTTTCCTGTTATCTACATAAACTACAGGCTGTCTGGTTTATGGATGCCTTTGCACCTTCCCACAGTTAACAGAAACCTAGTGTCACATGTTGGCCACCTCTCTGCAGTAACAGAAGCTCAGGGTGTGCTGCTAAAAATCAGGAACATCTACTCAGCACCATCTCTTAAGGTATCTCCATCTCTATTTTTCCACCTGGAATCATTAATCTACAGAGCTGCAGTTTGGTTTCTCTTGCACTTCAAACAGAATCAGTTACACATTATTCAAGACCTAGTTATACTGGGCTACACGTGATGCAAAACTAGGGAATTTGCTTGTAAAGATAAATTTATCACAAACTTTTCTGCCACCCAAACAGAAATTTTTCTAAGAGGATTTCTTAGGTTCATATTGGTTTGCTTTCACATTCAATGCTGTTTTGCAACAAATTGCTGATTCAACTTCATTAGAACTCAGTACGGAACATTGGTGAGGAATTAAGTAGCTTTCATCATTTTGAATAAGCATTAGTGTAGTACAGCTTTCTAGAAACATATATTCAGGAATATTTTCAGAGTTCTTCATTGATATTTTGATGGTCTAGAATATTTAGATGGCTGTAAATGTCTTGATTTGCATAATTTTCATAAAAATCTAACAAATTTGTAGCCTTTACACACCTTGTTACATAGACTAATAAAACAGTAACAAAAAAATTTGTGAATATTATCTTATCCTATTGCAAATAAAATCTTGACTTTTTTTAGTTTTGATTTTACTATGCACTTAAAATGAACATTTATTTTGGAGGCAAACATGATGAAAGAGCTATTTAAATCCCTCAAGTTTAATATTTTTACAATTTTGGAAAACAAAATTAAATCCTTTTTGGGGAAAATTTTGGTCAACGTGAAAAGAACTGTTTGAAATTCCATGCACATGTATTTTTTTAAAAAAAACACAAACCTTCCCATATTACTCAGCTTTTTTTAAACTACATTTTACTTAAATTATGTACATTTACTAAAAAAAAAATGCTTCCCCCCCAAGATTTCCTGTAGGGTTTGTGATTGTATTAAAAAGGAAAAACATGATAGAATTGTAAAAGTATTGAGAGACATGATAAAGTCTGAGTAGCACATGTTAAGTAGGCAGTGGAACTGTGAATAACTTAAACTACAAAAGAATGGGTTCACAAATGATTCATGTGTTTTCCTAATATTACCAGACCTGAGAAATGCAACTTCTAATGTTCAGCACCACCTGTTTCTTCCTCCAATATTGACCCTGCCAAACCTCCAAAGTCTGTTCCACATTCATTAGGAATTGTAGACTTTACAGTCTGGTCAGCTCAGACTGTTTCTCCCTTGTGTGACAGTGTGACATGAGATTTCTCAGGATATTCCAGTTTTCAGAAGACCGAATGCTGCCACTTGGCTGCTACAAGGCCAAGTGCAAGGT
>VZTY01003357.1:0-14750 GCA_013400935.1 Turnix velox
TGCACTCAATTCCCTCATCGATTGTCCTTCTTCTGACTGGGAAATTAGTGGTCATAACTGTTTACAATCTTTATATTCCAACAACTGAACCATGCAAATTTTTTTCATGAGATTCCAGCTTTACAGACATCATTAGCAAAACCCTGCTGAACTTCCAGTGGGGAAAGGATTTTACATTCTGAGCTCTTCAGTGTCCTCCCACCACCCAGAAAAAGACATAAGGAACACAACTTCTCTAATCATGCACAAAACTCTGGGGAGCTCGGCACAAAAACATTCTCCCTTGCTTTCCATTCACCTCCCTCAGATCTTACATGCTTGAAAAACCGCAATTCACATCTATTCACCCTTACCTAGGGAAAAAAATGCCACCACAGTATGAAACAGATGAAAGCTTTATTCAAGAAACACTGCTAAGTGTATGAACTTGTGCTTCTTCTCCACAGGAAAACGCAATTAAAACTGATCCTTTTGCTTCAGGATCACAGTTCTGTATGACCCCCTTGGCAATTTCATTGTGAAAACAGCACCATGAAAAACATAAGCTGTAATTTGCTCCTTGTGGCAACTTTCATTGAGTGCAGATTCTCTTCCATGTGTGTCTTCAGAAACTCCTTCAGTTTTCACGTGCCCCCTAATGATACTTGATTAAGAACATTAAGTTTGCTTTCATGCAACCTATCTGTGTAGGCTGCTAGACAGCAGCAAATTGGTCTTTCTAAAAATGCCTGCACATACTGTGGGTTTTATTACCAGATAAGCAAGCTACTGGACTCATAACCAGACACCTAGTACCTTTGCCAGCACCATGAAAAGAAAATATGATCCTTCTGCAGAACTTTCAGATTTGTGGAGCAGCTTCCAAAATGACTTACTAGAAATCCAGGACAGACTGAGAAAAGTCATGAGTGAGCCTTCTAGTTCAGATCAAAAGTGCCCCTTTGAAGTGAGCTCCCAATTGTCCCCATTTATCATGTTTTGGTACACACAGCTGAGCAGTCTTGGGGAGCACCAGCTGGCTGCCTAGTAGATTAAAATTATCTGGAAGAAGCTTTTCACATCTGCCCCTGTGGAACTCCAGTCAATGATGGATATGGATTCCACAGGACCAGATGAGATTAATCCCCCTGAAGTGTGTGTTTCTTGGATGTTGAGTCCTCTGTGCCAGCTGACTGGCTCTACAGATCCACTCCTTACTGGTCCACCATACTTATTGATGCAGGTGAACAGCCCAGATCAACCCAAATGTCGGACTTCTGAGGAACATTCCCCTAATGCTCAGTTTCATTGGTGTGAAGTTTCTGGGATGTAAATGTGCCTTGAAATATTTGGATATTTCTTCAAATGCATCTGTACCTCTTAAGGCAGCAAAACAGGGCTAAGAATGTTACCAGAAGGGTGGTGTTTCTGCTGGATGTAATATAATGCAGATTCCTCTGCAGCCTGAGCAATTTTTCTTTCATGCATGACTGGAAACCAGGAAAAAGAATAATCACAAAGCAATGAAATGGGTATAACTGAACTAACACCCCTCAGCCAACTAAAATGTTTGTCTGTGGCTGGAATGAATCACAGTGAAGTTAGAGATGTTTAACCCTGCTCATGTTCTGGCTCCAGCTGAAAAAGACATGAAGATCAGCCTGAATTCTTCAAATGCTAAGAAGACTGTGTCTCTTTACATCAGTGAATTCACTTATGGACAACTCTGAGTATCTTTTCACATTGTGCTGTGTCACTTTTTGGACCACGAGGCTCAGAGGGATGGCAACATGGCAGGGACACCTCGATCAGAGACAAATGCACAGCTTAGTAGAGTAACACACAAAGCAACAACTGGGAGCAAGCAGTACTGCCTGAAAATCCTTGGAAGAAAGAATCAGAAAGACAGCATTATAAGGCAATTTTAGTGCCATCAATGTGTCAAATTAAAAGCAGAAATAAGGACTTACTCATTTAAGCAAGGGAATTCAAATATAACCACATATAAGAAGCTCACTACTGTCATTTAATCCCACCTGGTCTCAGAGACAGACTCTGGTTACATGCATCTATCCCCTGCCAAGAATGATCTCCAAGGAGAAAATACCATGTGCTTATCATTCTGAAATGTATTCATTTGATCAAGGGAAGTTATTAATATTGACCAATTTCTTTAGAAAATTTCCTGCCAGTATGTTACCCACAAACATCCATAAATCCCAATTAGAGCTGCTGGCAGGGCCTTGAAGCCATGAACAGCTTTGTGTTCCTGCTTGACTTCATGTGGGGACACTTCTACCCCTGCCCATGGCACAGGACCTCATCTTACCCTACACCCTACTCTATAAAAGTACCAGAGTCTCTCGATCCCCACAACCCTGCCCTGCCTTGCCATTGAACCCACAGACCCTGTCCCGAACCCATGGGCTGATGCCCCAGCCTGGCTTCAGCTTCATCTCTATCCCCATGGAGGTGCCCCATGCCCCATGCTGGAGTTCCACATGATGCCCCAGGCAGTACACTGAGTACATTTCCCCCTCACTGCATCAGACACTCGTCACTCACAATCAGGCACATGCTTCAGATGGTTCATATGGATGGCTTCTACTCCCTGGCACAACTTTCAGGGTCCTCCATGAATACTGCTACTATGAATGCGTTTGCTTGTACATTTTTGCAAGACTGCTTGCACAGCAGGGCCATGTGTCTCTTTGTGCAGCATATGATAAACTTTCTTAAAATAGCTGTTCTAAAAAGATATGCATGGGTTTCTTTACAAAACATTGAGAAGGTAAAATGAAACATATATCAAATTGAAGGCACTGGGTCCAAACAAATATCATCCACCTGACAACGAATATTCAAAATCATAAAAAAATAAAAATGTCTCTTTCACATCTCAGAAGCCACTCTATAAAGACAAGGGAGAAAAGAAGCTTTCCACAAAGGAAATTTGGATGTCAGTGAGAAACTTGTTGGAGACTGGATACTTCTGTTTTCCCTGTTCATCCTGAGCTACCTGGGAACAGTCCAATTCTCCATGAAGCACTGCCAAATGAGAATAAGGTCCTTTTAAAATGTCAGCCTAAATGCAACCCACATCATTCAGAAAGTACACATCAGGTCTATCTGTCAGGTCTATCTGTCAACAACAGTGACACATAGAGGACTCAAGCAAAGTTGCCTTCTGGATGGCAGAACTGTTAATATAGTTATTTTTCTTTATGGATGCCTAAGTTTTTTTCAGCTAATAACATAAGAGTGGTGAGACATAGGTAAGGTCACCAGTAGCACTAAAATGATTGCTTGAGTAAATATTGTCCATTTGTATTTTTTTTTAATACAAAGAAGGATGTCTGTCAGACTGTTGTGCACAAGCTTTGCCACAAAGCAAAACTCTCTACAAAGTCTGAAGTGGGATGTACTCCAAGGAAACATATAGCTTGGGATCAAATTGTCAGGTTCAGTAAGTGGTGAAACAGATGAACACATTAAAAGACTTTTTGTGAATCAAAGCCCAGCTTTCCTGTATTTAATTTCCTCTCTAAATTCGTATTTGGCTAAGGCCCTTTCCAATTCTGCTGTTATAATTGGTGCATGTAATCAGGAGAAAAAAAATATTGTAGGTTGGTTTTTATGAGAAGACATTTCTAAACTGCTGAGTATCAAAGAAACAGCACTATGTTAAAGAAATAAGGGGATTTTTCCCATACCAAGTCTGTGACCTCAGCACAGAGGTAGACAAATGCCTGAGGACAGCAAGGGTTTGTAGGCACCCTTTGATGTGCCACTTGGCTTTCTCCTCTACCCCCCAGCCCACCCTCCCAACTCCTACTTTTCTCAGGGGGTTCTAGCAGTATCCCCAAAGGAAATATCCTTCAGCTTGTTTTAAAGGGAAGAAAATAAGCTGTCTTTTGAACTACCAGAATCTGGCAGGATTACAGTAGCTGAAAAGGAATCTTTAAATGGAAAGCAGAGAAACATTTTATGAAAGAGTTGTCTCAAATTAATACTGTTGGCACCAAAAAGCATACAAGAAAGAGAGAAAGATAGCTTAAACCAGATCTATATCTTGAGGAAACCATGGCAGTCTCTTCTTTAACAACCTCATGAAGCTCCCATGAGGCCCTTCCCAACTGTGCCTCTTCCTACATCTCTCATTCCTGTCCAACCCACAAGCCAACCCAGTAGAGTGCACATAGACCTGGATTCCTCTTTTGACAGGGTCACAGCAATGCTCTCTTCCCCTTACCTTGCCTTCAGCAGTGAGTACTGCTGCTCTCATGCTCAAGAGCTGCAAGAGATGAGAGGCTCTCAAAGCCTGATCCAGCATGCACTGCCCTTCTTATTGAACCTGCCTTTTGGGCTCTGGATGTCAGGCAGCTAAGCAAGCTGGTGATTGTAGAGGAGCACAATAGTCAAGCAACAAGAATAGTGCCCTTCTGATATTCAGTGCATTCATATCCACATCTAGTTTAGCAAATAATTCAGGGTTTTACAGAAGGTGAAATCACTCACCCCAGGCAGCATACCACAGACTCCATATTTAAGCTTTAAATAAGTAGTGAAATAAACAGAATCTGATTCTCTCTGCATTTTTCTTTATTTTTAAAACCTGCTCTTAAAATATCATAGAATCATAGAGTTTGAAGAATCCTTCAAACTAGACCTCTGAAGGCCATATATTCCAGCCCCCTTGTAGTGAGCAAGGACATTCTGCACTAGTTCAGGTTGCTCAGAGCCTCAAGCCTGGCCTTGAATGTCTCCTGGGATGGGGCCTCTGCCACCTCTCTGAGCAACCGCTTCCAGTGTCTCACCACCCTCATGGTGAAGAATTTCCTGATGTCTAATCTAATCCTGTCCTGTTCTAATTTAAAACCATTGACCCTCGTCCTATCACTATATGCCTTTGCAAACAGCCCCTCTCCAGCTTTCCTGTAGGCCCCCTTCAGGTAATGGTAGGCTGCAGCCTTCTCTTCTCCAGGGTGGACAGACTCAACTCTCTCAGGAGAGGTGATCCAGCCACATGGCCCTCCTCTGGACCCACTTCAACAGGTCCATGCCCTTCTTATGCTGAAGGCTCCAGAGCTGGACACAATACTCCAGGTGGGGTCTTACAAGAGCAAAAGGGCAGAATTGCCTCTCCTGATCTGCTGGTCATGGCTGTTCTGATGCAACCCAGGATACAGTTGGCCTTCTTGGCTGTGAGTGTGCATTGATGGCTCATGTTAAGCTTGTTGTACTGCTTCCATCAGTACAACTCAGTCTTTGTCACAAGCTCCCATGATGCACATAACAAGAGAGTGACAGTATTTCCTCATCCTGTGGCAAGTGCCAATAACAATGAAATAAAATCTGCAAAGATTTGATGTGCCAAACACAATATGCTCTGTCCAAACCCAGACTTGCATAAGAATCTAAAAATTAACTAGGATGTTACTTTGGGCAATAATTGTAACTAAGATACTTTGTAGAGAGTCATTCAACCCATCCGTTCATTCTCTGCACACAAAGGTAAATTACATTTGCAGAAGTTAAACAAATGGGAGTATACATAGGGGTATGCAACTTCCTTGTTCATATTCTCCGTAACCACTCATTCCCCTCCATGTCCATAAGCTCAGTAAACTGAAAGGAAGAAGGACTGATTTAACATAATGTAATTTTGCAGTTAATCAACAATTTAATGCACTTGGGATTCATTTCCACTGGAAGTGACGGTCATTCCACAGTGAAGCTAGATCAAGCAAAATATAAAATGCTATTGCTTCAGGCTTGTCTTCACTGTTGTATTAACAGGAAAAATCCTGCGAATACTCCTCCAGTAACTCCAGCTCCTCTCACACACTGAGATCTCAGGTGTCTGTTTAAACTCTTCCTCACAAATCCTTAAGAGATACAGAGGAAAAATAAGTTGACAAACTTACACAGCTAGAGGGACAAGCCATGGCTAATACAAGCATTCTGTCTTTCAAATACTCCTTCAAAATGTAGCCCTTTCTCAAGTCAGAGCACTGCTCAAGTACACTAAGAACAGGATAGGGTCCTTAGTACCGTAGTTGAAAGAGCCCTGTTCTGCACCTCCCCAAATGCCGTGACTGCAACCAAAACTCACCTTGAATGAGATAAAAAAAAAGAGAAATGGTTACCCCTTCCTACTCCAAGCTCTGCTAAATGTACCTGACTACGAGGCAGATAGTGTGTATGTTATATTAGTCTTTCTGTTAAACATTTTTAAGCTAGTAAGCAAGACTTAAAGACATATCCTGAGGCACACAGCACCAAGGAAAGAAAAGTCAGTATATGCAAATGTAGTGTTTGAATCTGCCGTATTAACTCAAGTTTTTAAATAATAGTCTACCTATCTCAGTGTAGATTTTACAATAGTCTTCTTTATCCCCAAATGCAATCCGCAGTTAACCAAGTGATACCCATACATTCAATATGTTTCAAGAAGATGAATGGACTACTGGATCTTACTCTTGATTATCAGTGCCGTGCTCCTGCAAGACCACAGTCATGCATGGGAGGAATAGCCAGTTTTCCCTCCTCTGGGTAGTTTTATCTCTTTGCCTAAACATTGGTTAAACTCTCTATAAATGATGAAAATGGATACAGATGGATGCAAAGACATGAGGACAAAGGAAAGGTTTGTGCAGGTATGATCTACCTATACAGCCCCTTCAGACAGGGGCAGAAGTCTTAGCTTACATCTGCAATAATGTTAACCATGGGGGAAGCCCTGTAGAGAAAAACACTTGGTGCTGACAATCCAGTTTCACGACTGGACTGTGCTTGTTTATATTCCAGGCTATTCTATTTCTAGTCTGGTCCCTTCATCTGGATGCCCCTTTAAGGCTGAAGTGCTGCAATTCACCACTTCTTCCACATGAGTTTCCTCTTAAAACAATATGTCTCATGAGTTCTGAGACCACTCCAAGGCACAAAACAAAGCACATTAAGTGTGGGCAACCAGGAGGTTCACTTGAAACCTGCACTCCAATCTAAACGAAAGCATTAATCTAAGAATATGCTTGGTATTTAATTGACAAAATGCAGCCTTTAGACCATGAGACACAGTGTGATGGGAGAGAAAGGATAAAGGAGAGAGAATGGAAAAGAGAAAACCATTTAGAAGGCTGGCCAGATTGAAAATCTTTCTGCCAAGAACTGAGGAACTAATCAAACAGGTTGTAAAGGTACCATATATCTTTTCTTCTGCCAAGCTGTCCAACAACTTTTTCTAGTCTTCTATTACATTGACAATAGTCAATGGTTATACTTTAAACAGAATAAATCACACTCAATTTCGAGCATTTTAAGACTGTTGGGACACAGCTGTGAGGGAATAAGATTACTTTTGGTAATTATAGGGCAGGTAAGAAACATCTAATTCTCAAGCAGTGAGAAAAGCTTTAAAGTAAAAGATTTAATTGGAATGAGAGCAGAAGGACTGAAAATGGCAGTGAGTAAATGGAGTCTGGGAAAACAACAGATTTATAATCATCAGGGAACTGAATATGCAGAACAAGCTTCCAGTAGAACCCAGGAGATATATTTTCAGGTGAAATCAAATAATTTTCTAGAGGAAATTGCTAGTCATTGCTAATCATACAGTGTTGGACCATCACCAGAAAGTCCTTCCCAGTTCCATAAGTACTGCATCAAATCACAAAGTCAGTGAAGGCCACGAGAGACATTAATTTCCACACAGAAGGAAATGAACTTTCTGCTCTCACAGCAGGAGGTCAGTGGGTTTCAATCTGGATGAACATCAAGGACTCTCAAAGCAACATCAGCATTAGATAGAAGTGAAACTGAGCAGTTCAAAAGGCATTGCCTGCACCTTTTTCTGGCATACACTTATAGTAGCTTATCATTACCTGAAGAGGGCCAACAGAAAGGCTGGGATAGGACTTTTTAATAGGATATGTGATGGAAAGACTAGGAAAAATGGATGTAAATTGGAAGAGGGAAGATATCAGAAAGAAAATCTTTATGGTGAGGGTGGTGAAACACTGGAAGAGGTTGCCCAGAGAGGTTGTGGATGCCCCCTCGCTGGAGATGTTTAAGGCCAGGCTGGACAACCTGGTCTAGTAAGAGGTGTCCCTGCCCATGGCAGGGGGGTTGGGACTAGAAGATCCTTAAGACTCCTTCCCACTCAAATTGCTCTATGATTCTATGATCATGGGCTCAACCACAATTTTGGATACACAACTCTAGCTCAATAATTTATTGCTCCAACTTGCCAAGCAGCAGAGATAGTCTTTGGGAATGATGATATTATACTGTGAATGTGCAATTGCCATTCCTTATAGACTGTGGACTGACACATATCTGCTAAATTTTGGACCAGCGTCTCAGTGAGGACATACCAGATCAATGATCTGCACCATTTTACAGGGTGTTCAAGCAATATTGACTGAAGATTGACTCCTCTTCAGCATTCCACGTTTCAAGTTCCCAGATTCTCAGGTTTTAACTACATAGGAAGATACTATCACAAAAGTATATATGAAAAGTCAATCTTTTATTGATGATTTGTTGCAGGGTTGCTTTGGAAATGGAGAGATGTGGGCTTATGCTTGAAATTAAGGAGATGCACCAAACTGCCATTATGGAAATGCTTTGCACTTCTTGTAAATGTCAATTACATGGAAACAAAAAGCAAGCCAAAAAAAAGTAGAAAATTATTTTCTGCCTTGTAGTACTTCAGAGAGATAATTGTCAGTCTCAGTGAGATAACAGACAAAAAGAGCAAACAAGGAATAGCTGGTTGCCAGCTGTGCTCTCTAGTAAACATCAAAAAGGAATCAAAATGTAAAAGATTCCAACTAAACCATCATGAGCTTCTACTCTTGCTGTCTTTGTTTTCAAAACTGTTCCTCTTAATTACCTTGGTTTAATTCAGCTATCCCCCACACACACAGAGGCACACAGAATTCAGGTTTCTATGCTTTGGTCAAGACAAAAAACTGGAAAAAACTCCATCACTGGGAGGGATGTGTACTATTTTTCAAATGTGGAAAGTCAGGCTTCAGAGAGGAATGTAATTTTGAAACAAAGGACCTCAATACTTTCATTTAAAAAGATCCACAGTTCTCCAGCTTTCTCTTTTCTCTTTGTTTACGGCTAAGATTATTCACGGTCTTCCTCACAAATTCTTTTAACCAGCCTGAAAGTACAATTCTTTAAAATGAAAATTCTGTTTACCCCCAGATTCTCACAAAACTCCATATAGATATATCCAGTGCTAGTACACTGATACAACAGACACTGCCACACCTTTAGGAGCACACCTTGCGCCCATGGCAACCTATCGACTAAGCAATTAGCTATGATGATGACAGTATTTCAATCTCTTTCTTCTCTTTATAGGGAAAAAGGAGATTTTTGAGGCCAAAATCTGTCTTCAGAGTCACTTCAGAACAATATAAATAATTAAAGATATCACTACCATCCTGGTTAACATACCCTTAGTTACCATTATAAAAATGTTGCTTGTAACCATTTGCATTATTATGCAGCTGTAAGTTTATGTTTTATCAGCTTTGGATTATGGTACTTTGTCTGCATCTCCTTCTTCCAAAAGAATTAAGATCAAACTAATGCACATAATTTCCTATGTATGCTCATGCTTTAATCTTCTTTCAATAGCTTGCTTTTAACTACCTTTCCTACTCACTTCCATAACTGCTTATCATTTATCATTTGAAAAAACAAGCTTTTAAGAAGCCATAGCATTTACTGGCATCATGATCAGCACAGCTTTTTGTCTAGCATTAAAATTCATATTTACAGCCCAGCATTTGTTTTACTCCATGCAGTAGGGGAAATACCATATCCAATAGACCTGCTCAGGAAGAGAAAAAGATATGTGCATGACTGTGTGTATGTGAGCATAAAAACAGCCATGAATATTGGTGAGCATCTGCAAACTTCTCACAGCCCCTGCTTGCAGGGACATCCAGACCTTACTGCCCCCTTTGTCTGGCAAAGTGTCTCTTTCCTTTGTCTACCTTTTCTTGCTCCTAACCCATATGGAGCTGAGTCCATACTCATTCTACAGCTACTTCAAAAGAGGTTATAGTGAGGGGGGAGCTGGTCTCTTCTCCCAAGTTCCAAATTATTGGACACAAGTAAATGGTCTCATGTTGCATCAGTGTGGGTTAGGTTGGATATTAAGAAAAAATTTCTTCATCATAAGGATTTTCAAACATTGGAACAGGCTCCTCAGGGAGCCACCATCCTGGATGTATTTAAAAAAATCATAGAATCATAGAATAGTTTGGGTTGGAAGGAACCTTTAAAGATCATCTAGTTCCAACCTCCCTGCCATAAGCAGGGACACTTCCCACCTCCCCAGGTTGCTCAGTGTCTTGTCCAGCATGGCCGTAAACACCTCTAGAGAGGGGGCATCCACAACCTTTCTGGGCAACCTGTTTCAGTGTTTCACCACCCTCACCGTGAAGAACTNCCCCAGCTCCTTCAGCCTGTCTTCATAAAGCAGTTGCTCCAGCCCTTTGACCATCTTCATGGCCCTCCTCTGGACCTGCTCCAACAGCTCAATGTCCATCTTATGTTGAAGACTCCAGAACTGGACACAATACTCTAGTTGGGGCCTCACCAGACACGAGCAGAGGGGCAAAATCACTTCTCTTGACCTGCTGGTCACACTTCTGAGGGATGGTTTAGTGGTTACTTGGCAATGTTAGATTAACATTTGGACTTGATGATCTAAAAGGTCACTCTTCCAACCTAGAAAACTCTATGATTCTATCATATGTTTGTGTTCCACACCTCACCATGCAAAGATGATTTTTTGGTAGAAGGCAGGCACTGGGAGATCTTCCAAAGTTTAGACAAACAAAAACAAGTAAGGTACCTGTGGTAGTGTGCCAGCTCAGGTGTTTGGGCAGAACCTTGCTCTTCTGATGTCTGGTCCCATATCCCAAGTACAGAACACTGGGATGAGTCTCTTCGAGCCTGAGGCCACTTCTCCTGTGACAGTAGCACAGAAGCAGAGATGCTCCCCATAGCTGTCTCAAAACACTGGTGTTTGTTGTTAAATGCACTTATGACATACACTTCCCTTCTTTCTCTCACACTTAAGCAGTTGCATAATTCCATCTCCTATCTGTCATAATTATTCTTGTGATGAACTAGAGAATCCCGTTCTTTTACAGATTGGCTACACAATGTGAGTGCTACAAGTCCACTAAAAGGTCAAAGGCATCAATACAATCCACAGATCATTTTAATGTCATATCAGTCATGTAATGCTCAAATAATGATGTCTAATTTTCAGTAGTGACATTGCAGCAGATTTGTAATGGGCCTCTTGTCCTTTCAGCCCCACGTACATTCCTATCAGGCATCTTTGAAACCAGGGTACATGTAAGACTCATTTAAAATAAATGGAGCTGAGCATACAGCATACTTCCAAGTACCTACCTGAATCTTTAAGCACCTTTAAAATTGGTGCTGAAGTGAACACAAGTTATTTGCCTTTCCTGCCAAGCGCCATTTTCATTTTTAATTAAAGTGATGCTATGTCTGATGGTCCCACCAGTCTTTTCAGTGACCAAATGCCAGGAACAGCAAGTTCTAAAGCAGTGCTTTGAAGGTGGGATGGAGCAACACCAATAACTTGGCTAATGAAAACTTGCCCAGTTCCCTTGGAGCATGCTGAAAGCAGTGAAGACGGCAGAGAGATCAGATCTTATCCCCATTATTCTGCCTGCAGCAGACCTGCAATATTCTGATGTTATTCTAATCCAACCCTAAGGCCCACTGTCTTATAACCTGCTGGTGGTTTTCTTCTAATGTCTGAAATGAAACAGATTGCCTGGTCTCTGCTGATAATCTTATGAACTGTGTCTGTATATCTAATTATCAGATGTGACACATGCATTCATATTTTTGGATCAAATTACAGAAGGATTATTTGAGAAAGGCAGTTTACTTCTAATCTGCTAATGCTCAATTATACCAGCATAGAACCTTGAGAAAGGAAATGGAAACTCTTTTTTGAGAAGCAGATTTGCATTTATTTCTAATGAACAAAAAGTCACCTTTCTGCAGCAGAGTCTCAGTGGGGTCACTTGTAACGCCTCAGTGTTGATAGCACTCCTTGTCCTCGAGATTATACTGATTTCTGGAGGTCCATCTTTCTGGCTTGACCCATAAACTTGCAAATAGTGAACAACACTCACGTTGCTCCATTTATAAAGAACCCAATCACAAATTCATTAAGAGAAAGAAATGCTAATAGGCTTTTTGATACTAATAAGCTAATCACTTTGTTTAGAAAGAATAAAGAGCTGAGAGCTTGGCTTCCAGATACTTGCTACCCATGGCAGCTACTGCCTTGAGGGTGAGCTGCACTGCTTCTGCAGAGCAGCTACAGTGTAATGACCTTTCTTAGGCAACTGGTCTTGGAAAATGTCAATTTGCCTTCCTGGGCTGTTGCCAAAAATTCTTCACTCTCCACTCTCCCCCTCACAGCAAGAGAACACTACCAGTTTTCATAAGCATACAGTTCAGCACCAAGCAATTCCATGTGGCTCAAAAATTTGGCAAATGCAAAAACAGCTTGTACAAGTGGCCATAATATTCTTACTTCAGAACAGTTATCAACAATACACTGCTGGGGTGGTTAGATGCACATATCCAGGTTGAAGCTCAGCCTAGAAGCTTTATGTTTCCTCAGTATTTGCACAGCTCTACTAAGTAACAAAGAGCTTTGAGGCTGGACTCTTAAAAAATACTTACCTCAGAATTTGGAAGTGGACTTTCTAGGTTCTGATTTGTTCTCTGGACTTCCCAATCAACTTAATCTTTTTTTCAGTGAGAAAAAATTGTAAGTATCTCGGTATCTTTTGATTCTAGTTTTCTTATGTTTGCTGCAAATATCCTTCTCTGTGTCAGTAAGGAATTTTGCAGGCTCAGCTGCCTGTAATCAGTAAAGCATATGCCACAATGTAAGCTGCAATGCAAAACAAAGCATGAATTCACCCTGCTCAGAAAAACAAATACATAAAATGAACATATGTTTCCATTTAGAGTCTTAGCAGCTTACTTGCCTATTTTTTTTACCTTGGGTTTTACAAATCATTCACGTGAGACATCTCAGAGCACATAGCCTTTAGTGACTGCAAATTCACACCTCTTGGTGGGATGTATAAACTCTCTGCCTTTTATAAGTGGGAGACCAACACACAGACAAATCTATCATTCTTGTGTTGCACCATGGAGACCAAATGAAAGCCTTCATTGTGCCACGTGACTACTCACAGAATGTCAGAGACTGGAAGGGAACTCAAGAGATCATCTACTCCAGTCCCCTGGAGCTTGCCTTCTCAGTGAGAGCTACTTACTACACTGTAGAGCATCTGCACCTCTGCTTGTAGAGATCTATGCTTAAAACCTCTTCTTTTACCCTAGTAGTATCAAGATTTACTCTCTTCCATCGCTAACACTTCTTCTTTAGACCAGTACCAGTACCAAATATGTCTGAAGCTCTACTGCCTAATATGCAAATTATTCCCAAAGCAACTTCTCCTATAAGAGTTTAGCTTGAAATGTGTGGCTTTGATAGTAAAGGAAGGGCTTGTGTGCTCACAAGTACTTTCTAATTTTTTTTGTTTGCTTTTCACCTGTTTATATTAACCTTTGCTAAGACCTTCATGACTGTAATGACACCACTAATCCCTACAAAGTCTTCTACCCGGAGAAAAAGTTTGATCCAAAACCAAATGTTAAGATCCAAAAAGTGAGCTGCAGAAAGAAAATTAGATCTAGACTTCAACTCAGCATTTGCCCCTTTGCTTCTGAAGTATCTTTCACTCAAATCTTGAACATGAAAGCACAATATCTGTGCTTTTGACTGCCATAATTTGTGCATTATGTGTGCATTATTTAACTGCTAGAGACAACTGAATAAGCACCCTTTCAGTGTTAGTTCTGTGGGTTCTCTTCTCTCATAGCCCTGTATCTTAATGCGGAAGTATGCTGATTTATCTGAACTACTCATTTTGTATCTTCACAGTTGGCCTTTGTGTGTCAAGATGAAACTATTTCCAGAGTTTTGTAAGACAGCCTGTAATAATCACTATTTTTATCTCTTAACCGTTGTTAAATATTTTTGCAGCCTCAAACCATCTAACGGCAGGTGTCCCAGCAAGAAATCCAATCCTTACACTATATTAAGATAGTATTTTATGCTACCATTAATACTTCAAAAAGTTTTTATTGCACGGTATGAAAAGTTCAGGACAAAAAAGAAAATCTTCCCCAGTGGATTTCTCATTTCTACTAGTCTGTGTTTGAAGGTACATGCTTTGTTGGATGTACCCCTCAAAATAGTGGTAATAATTGCATACTAATACTTTAATTTCAATAAGGGGATAGCAAAACTCAGAGCAATGGTTTGCAGGGATATTTGTGATGCTGTTGGCGGTAAGTTGATACAAACTCCTACTGTGTTTTCATTAATGAAGCTAGCAGTGTAAGTGCAAGACAAACCTGAACTGAAATTCATAAATGTTTCTTTATGCTATCACTATTTGATGTTGATGTAATGCTTATTTTCCCACTACTGTGGTAAATCAAGTTTTCTTACTTACATCTTTTTGTAGTGGGGAGGGGTCACAATGGGCTGGTTGATGGCCCACCTGCCCCATGACAGTGACAACGTGCCCCCAACCAGCCTGATCATCCCCCCCCAGGGGAGCCATTCGAGATTTTGACACCCACCCTCCTCCACCCCC
>VZTY01003357.1:18425-38766 GCA_013400935.1 Turnix velox
TTGCACAAGTGCAGGTAGATGATGTCAGTTGCCCTTCCTTTGTCCACCGATGATGTTACTCCATCATAGAAGGCCACCAAATTGGTCAGGCATGATTTGCCCCTGGTGAAGCCATGTTGGTTGCCTCCAATCACCTCTGTGTCACCCTCCATGTGTTTTTGCAACCCTTTTAGGAGGATCTGCTCCATGACTTTGCCAGGCACAGAGGTGAAACTGACTGGCCTGGAGTTTCCTGGGTCCTCCTTCTTTCCCTTTTTAAATATGGGGATTATGTTCCCCTTTCTCCAGTCAGTGGGAACTTCACCAGTCTGCCATGACCTTTCAAATATGATGGACAGTAGTTTGGCAACTTCATCTGCCAGTTCTCTAAGGACCCGTGGGTGGATCTCATCGGGTCCCATGGACTTGTGCACCTCCAAGTTTGTTTGCTTGTTCCTAGAACAAACAAACATTTGGGGCTCATATTTTAAGCCTTTGAGCCTCATGAAGACACACGAAAAGCAGAGAGAGACATCAAAATACCTTAGATAGCTCAAATTGTTTCAGCTACTTAAACTGATTTCAAGTGTCTGTTACATTTGTTCTGAAATTACCTAACAATACATTGCATTCATAAAAATCACAGCTGAAGATAGGTCATCTTGTTCTCCTGCTGTACATGGAGCCAATCAGGAGCACTGATCTATTTTTAAAAGTCCCTATGGACTTTCAGAAGAGCCTTTTGGCAGGCAGACACAGAGAAGAGAATAACACAAGTTCCCAGGAACAACGATACAGAAGGGCCATGGGCACTTGTTCTACAGTTTTGTTTCCTTTTGAACATTCAGTGCTTCTGAGCTTTTTGTCAGGTGGACACTTTAATGAAATTGTCTTTATGCAGGGCTGGGGATCATGATCCTCCTTATGTTTGGGGACCAGAACTTTGCACACTGTGATTTGTATGAGATAAAAATCAGTAGCATTGCTAAATTCTGATTATTTTTCAAGACTAATGGATAATTTTTTGGACATAAAACTGCCTAGATCTCTGGGAGGTGGGTACGTTTGGAAACAGTAAAACATATGAAAAGACTGCAGTTGTTAGCCTCCAGTCCAGGAAACACTTCTAGGTCCTGGACTTGTTTCCAGACTTCAAATTTTATCATGGGATCATAGAATGTGTTGAGTTGGAAGAAACCTTTAAAGGTCATCTAGTCCAACCTCTCTGCAGGGGCATCTTGCACTAGATCAGGTCGCTCAGAGCTTCATCAGGTCTGGTCTTGAATGTCTCCACAAATGGGGCCTACATCAGTTCTCTGGGCAACCTACTCCAGTGACTCATCACCCTCATTGTAAAGAGCTACTTAATGTCTAATCTAAACCTGCCCTATCATCCCCCCTCATCCTATTGCTCCATGCCCTTGCACACAATCCCTCCTAAGCTTTCACATAGTCCCTCTTCCAGTACTGGCAGGCCTCTATAAAGTCCCCTGGGAGACTTTCATTTACCTTAATTTTAAGAATAAAATTAAACTGTGATTTTTATGTAATAATGTGAATCCAGCTGCTATAACTTTCAAAATATCATTGTGAAATCATACACCAAATATCACAGTCAAAGATTTTAGAGTAAGAGACCCAAGTCAGTTCAGCACAGATGACACTGAGTGGGCTCTTGACCCAGCTCAATACACAACACTGCTCTTATTTTAGAGGACTTCTCTGTCCCTTAGTCTCCAGCTCTGCCAGACAGAAGTCTCTCCATAATAACAAGAGAGACAAAATTTCCTCTTCAAAAGAGAAATTCCTGATGCACATCAGTAACTTTTTGATGACTCACCCACTGGGAAAATCTGTTTAATTAAGTTTCTGTGCCAAACATTGAATTGTTATCTAGTCCAGGAAGAACATTAAGATTGCATTATAATGGATTGTCACAAAATCCTTTCTTCTGAACTCATAAACTCCTGGCAGTTCTAGATCTTAAAGCTGGTTGTACAAAAGAGCTTCAGAATGTCTAATTTTGAGTTAGAGTGTTCAGCATACTAAATCTCCACCAACAGTGCTTGAAATAAACTTGATGTAAACCCTAATGCAATATGGAATCTTTTTCTTCTTTATATAGAAGCTGAGTCAAGGAAGTTATTTAAATCTTCATGAACATAAGTCAGTTTAAGCATGAATGATCCTTCCCATTATGTTGCTATTGCACCTATACAAACTATTTGACTATGGCTGATAATGCAAATTCCTTTCCAGAAGTTCCTAATACTATTATTGCACCTATACAATACCCATTCTCTATAGGTTTGGGTCATTCCTTATCAGGAGTTGCTAGCCTGAATTGCTTTATTGCAAGGATTCAAGGTCCACAGAGATACCTCTGAGCCACAGCTGACATTCAAATGGGGTACAATCCACCCAGGAGCTGAGCATTTGGCTCCTGTTTATTCATTTGCTTCCTCAAACATTCATGATTGCATTTCCTTCTTTTCATAGTTCAAGGCAGAAGTTAATTTAGTAAGAAGCAAAGGTATTACTTTAACCCCTGCTACATGCTGAAGTGGTCCCAGACTGCTCCTGGGACACAGGAGTGAGTGCCACTGGCCACCCCTGTCAGCAGGGAGCTTGTGTAAGGTGCAGAGAGCCACTTCTGCATCACTGCCCATCACAGAAAACATGTGCATGCTGGTGTGTCCATCACACCACCTGCGTGAGCACCAATGACTGTTACACACTCCAATGCTAAAGTTTCTAGCTGAAGGTGATTCAAGAGGATGGGACCTCAATCCAGCAACAAATTTCCTTCCCAGGCAGCAAAGGCTGTATGCACTTTCATTCCATCTGGAAAAGGCTTCTGGAGACAAAGCATGACCTTAAATCATAATGATGGTTTGTAAGAACACTGGGCTGTGAAGTGTAGAAAGCAAACACACATGCAATACCATGCCTGCACTGCAGGCTTCAAAAAGGTGGAGAGCATTTAATGATTGACTCATAGAGAAAACTTTCAAGACTAAGCTCCATTTCTTTAAAGGATTATCAAAAGAAGGAAATAACAGCTAGTAAGCAGTGAAATGCTTCAAACTGTCCGACTGGTCCCCAGCATCCTCTCCTTGAATGACACTGTGAAACCCTATGCTTACAAGCCCTTCCAAAAACCTAGAGACACAGCCTGTGGAGCACTAGACCTGGAAATGCTAAATAATGATGACAAAATCCTCAGTTTTCTGATTACAAAAAATCATATTTGGGCTCTCATGTATTTTGCATGCACAGAAAGCCTCACTGGATCTGGAAGCATGCTCACTTAATTAAATCTGCCTGACAGATGTGACACCATGGGATAATAAATAACATAGTTGACAAATGTCTGTGCTATGTACATACATATATTAGGAACCAGGGACACAGATTTCCTGGTATGGAAAGCAGAGAGAGCATGCTGCGTATTAAAGTTGAGCTCAGAGTTGATGCAGATATGTTTTATTTAAGATAATGACATAGTCTGAGCCTAGGGAGAATCCGGGTGAAGCTCCAGACCACCAGTTGAACAAGTTGACAGTTAGACATCCACTACCACTGCAAAGGGCTTTCCCTTCCTGCTCTGGCCACACAGTCCTCCTGTCCTGCTCTTGCAGTGGCTTAGGTTCATGCTGCACCCCTTCAGGCCAGGGCTTCTCAGGCAGCAGAGCCAGGGCTAGTGGTCCATGCTGCCAAAAAGGGATGATACTGCATCCCCTTTACTGCTCTGTGGCTCATAACCTCCTGTCCCTGCCTGTACAGTCCCAATTCCTCCCCATCCTCGGCTCCACCACTCCTCAGGCTCTTCCAGCAGCACATTCAGCTCCTTACAGGGGTATAGTGCTGGGAATATGTCAGTTTGACTGCAAAAAGCAGCTATCATTTCATCACTCTTATTCTGCTCCAGTGAGCACTGACAGGGAGCTCTGCAATTAACACTGCAGACAACAGAACAGCATAAAGAGGGAATGACAGGGAGTGTCATTACACTTGATGGTGGCAATGTGATTCTGACTGACAAGTGCTGTGAACCTGGCATTCCAGTCCCATATATCATTGTGAAAATTCAAATGCCATGGGAACCAGGCTCAGGCAAGGACCACAGACTAAGATAGTAGTTTAAACATCACCAACAATGTGGTAGGGGTGCCACTAATTTCATAGAAATTTTAAAGCTTAGATGAAAAACACCAAAGGGAGGATGATCGTCACAGTACTTGGTATCAGCTTCCTTACCCGTTTTCTGATCAGCAGTGGTTTGATTCTTGCTGCATAAAAACAGTGTCCACAGACTAGCGGTCTGATCCACATCTTTTGTCTGTGTGCCAGTCCAGAATTTCCTCTGGGACATTTTGCAGGATTCCAAGTCTAAACCAGCTTATTGTGTCAATCTCAAAGTCATGAGAAACTTGGAGCTCCTGCTGAAGGTCTGATTTTCATTTGAAATTGGAAAATACTAAGAACTTCAAAGGGGGCAAAAAAATTTAGGTCTGCAGCAAAGGAAGCTGAAAATTATCGGAACAGAGGCTGTGATGGGCCAGTTTCTTTCTCACATGCCTCATGAAGTGACTTGATCTGATTTGATGCCACCTCCATCTCTCTGCTCCCAAGTGCTCACAGTGTCCATCAGCCTCATTAGGATCAGAAGGTAATGGCACCTAGCAGGACTGCACAGCCCCTGCTTGAGTGGACTTTGAAGAAAATAGATGGCATGATTTGTTTCACCTCTGATCAGATACTTCTGCTTTGAAAAGGCCACATAGCACAGAAGATTCTGGGCCTACTTGCCAAGCTGTTGGAAGTCCTCTGGTGATGAAGGCAGTAAGGTATAATACAATAATCAAACAACAAAACTGGGGTTTCAGGGACCTCTTGTGTGTCATAACCAGCCCTATCACATGCAGGGAAGTAGCTGTGTGTTTCACAAATAATAAAAAGCACATAATTCTGTAAAGATGTATAAATCCCCATAAACCAAGCAAATAAGAAGAATAATCCTCCTTATTTTTTCAGATTTCTTAGATCCGGATCAGGCTTTTTTTATCTTGAAAACTAAATCCACATCTCAGCCCTCTGTACAATGCAATCCTTGCTCACACATGCCTGTTTTGGAAGCAGTGAACTTTGAGGAAAACCAACACTGACTAAAGGAGGGAGCTGTCAGTGGATGAGCCAGAGGTATTGGTGGAGCCCATGGATTTTGCTGCTTTCCCCATCTGGAATGCAAATGGGGCTAGGTGAGAAAAACAACCTATCCTTGATCACCTTGCTTCCACCTGGTGCCTTTGTCTTGTTTGGGTTAGAGAGAGCAATTGCTTTCTGTGTTTATGGCCTTAGAAGATCTTGCTCTGTGGAGTATTCCTCTGAGATACAATGTTACCTGAAAGACCCACACCAGGTAGGCATGGAGAAGCATACACTCCCTTCACTGTGCCATAGCAGGTAAACAAGTGTTAACATCAGTAAAGGTACTGAGGTCCTGCAATCTGTATCCACATGTATAGAACATACATGGATACCTACACAGACATAGTCGTAATACAAAATTGGACAAAACCCTTAATGTTTGTTGATGAATCTCAGTTATAATCTGAATCACAGATTATCAATTGTTTGGTCATTAACACCTTCGACTGCCAATTTTTCTCTACATCTTTCTACTTGAAGCTGATACAAAAAGACAATAAAAAAGACTGATGAAAGTTGGATCATGTTTGATCAATAACAAAGCTTTGTGTCAAGTTAAGAGTTTGTCAAATCTATTCAAGACACAGATCTGACTCACATTTTTCTCCAGAATGTGATACTGGACCATTAAGGTAATTAACACGGTACAGCTACATAAAATGAAACTAAACATTGAGCAAACTGGCACCCTCAGTTCAAATCAAAGAAATGCTGAATTAATCGATCTATGAACTTGGCATAGCAATGGCTGCATGGCATCAGTTCATGACATTTCATGGACTTCATGAAATTTCCTCATTCACTCAGAAAAATCTCAGTTTGGCATGTCAGGCATTTTAACACTGTATATGTAAGTAAGGCAACAATGACAGTAAAATGTATGGATCAAGATTTGCATGCCTGAGTGTCATCTCAAACATTCTTGTATATGTTCAGATATTAGTAGAATGGAAAGATACAAACTTGCACATTGGATAGTTGTTTTTAAAGCTTGATAGCATCAGGAATAAAAATTCTGCAAACCTGCATGTTATTAACATCTTCTCAAGTTAATATATGATGGAAAAAAGATACTACATATTATGATGTATATACCATAAAAAAACATACATGGGACTTGTCTGTTACATTTCTGGAAGGGACTTCAATTGTGTTGCCATATATGCAATATGTAATTTAGCAAGAACAGTAAATATCAGTCTTGTGAACAAAAGATTTGCATAAAACATTTCTAATTAAATGTTTGGTGAATGTGTGCACTGTTAGAATAGTTGCTGAGTACTAAAAGCCCTAAGATTAGAATTTTTCAGATAAGCAGACATGCCTTGAGGCTTTCTGGAAAAGTCAAATGATGGAAATGTGGAAAGATGACACTTTCTCTCTCACAACTGTCTCATAATGACAAGAACCTGAGTCTTAAAAAGGATTAGCCTCTCTCTTCTCCCGTTGAATCTGACAGGCAATAGGTAATCAAGACACCACCACAGAGAAGAAAAAAGTGAAACTGGCACTAGCCAGACTTGAAAACAGCAAGATGCCACCCAGAAGTTGCCTGCAGTGGCTTGTAGTAAACAAAGAGTGGGGTCAGAGATACTAATCTCCAAAAGTGCATGTCTCCATCTGTTTTTGCACATGCAGTACTGTAGCAGCAGGTACCTTTCAGCTGTATTTCCCAGCAACCACCCAACTTGTCAACTGGAGGCTGTGCACCTGGTCCTAGAAGATTGATTAAGAATTCTGGCATGCTGTCAACTACTATATTTCTGTTGACAGTTGTGAAAAATCCACCAAACACAACTGGTTTTTTTCTATTTAAAATTCAATAATTCTTTTTTTTAAATAAGCTACAGTGGCAGGGGCTGGAAGGAAAGGAAATGCAGTTCAGCATCTACAACATCCTTCCTCCTCTCCCCATGCCTGCTTCTCCAATTGTCACAGACTTTCTACAGTTTAAGGTTTCTTATATTGCAGATGAAATATCCAATTACAGAAATCACAGATCTGTGAAAGCAATAATTATCATTACAATTTTGCTACTCAGAATACACGTTTATATGCACTGATCACCCACTTCATAGATAATAAAGTAAAACACTCAAGTAGTTGATTGAAGGATACTACTTCTATATGATCCAGATGCTGTTGGGTGTGCTGCTCCCACAGCCTGGGAGACTCTCAGGCAGCAACCTATTTTGTCTACACTGGATGGCTTCGTGTAATTGTGGGCACACAGTGAAATAACTTTATCAACCACCTTTGGCATGTGACACCACAGATATGAGAGAGATCTCATTTCTACATCCTGGGATCAACAGAGAAAGGAATATGCACATTTTTGGTGACAGTCTAAGAGCTTAGCCAAGATGGATGAGACAGAGATTCACAAATAGGAATTCTATAAAAAGAGGAGAGCAATGAGGAGAGCAAAAGTACAAATGCTGTAAAAATGCCACAGCTTTGAAAACCAAGATTTTCTCACCTAAAAAGATCATATTATCTATTAATTCAATATCTATGTCCCTTTTGCCCAGGTATTGTTACTGCTTTTGTCTCTCAGATAACTTGCAGGTTTCACAAAACCAAAAAGTCATGGAAACTATGCAGACAAACTTTCACACCATATATTACTCCAAAGAATATCAGTCAGGCATAGCCTGACTGTCAAGCAGACTACACCTTAATTGATAATAATCATCTGCATGGTATTTTCATCCCAAAGACACCCTACAATCTATTTAATTCTCAAAAATACCAGAAAAGATAAAACACACAGAAATAAAGATGCTTTTAGAGTAAAGAAATTTCAGGAAAGATCAAAAATTCATTCAAAAGTCAGAAGAAAATCCCCACAGAGTTTCTTATAAATGCCCTCTATTAAATTGATTTCTGGGTATGAGTTGTTGGTATACTATAGACTATAAATACTATAAAATGGAAGTTTAACAAAACACACAGAATGTTTTGAACGCTAGAGAACTGAGAGATGCTTAGACTGATCAGTACTTCAGAATATTTAGATTTCCTCTTTCAACAAATCTCTTACAGCTAGTGAATGAAAACCAGGACAAAAAAGAATATGCTACAGTGATTCAATGTGTACAAGAAGGGCACTTTATTTTCATCTCTTGTCTGCAGAAGCACAAAACAAAACCTTGGAATAAAAGTCAAGAACAAAATTAGTGAAGAAGGTCGAGGGCAAACATGTAGTCAAAACATTCACTTTTCTTTAGAATTTTCACATGTTAAATCACATGCACAACCTCTAGTAACAAAAAAAAAATCAGCATCTGTTCATGCAGAGAAATGCTAATGCTTACCCTTGTGAAACCTGCTGTCAGTGAATGGAACAACAAACCCCTGAAGCTCACAAGCTCACAGGTAGTAAAACCATTTCCTGATTTATTTTTATTTTACCCAAATACTGCAATATTTTGAAGTCACAACCCAGCATTTCAATAAGCTGCTTGAGGGAAGCAATTCCCCAAAGATTGCAGAGCAGGAGTAATGCCAGAATAAAGAAAAGAGCAAAAGAACATGGACTGGTTTGTGGTTAGAAATAGGATCCCTTGAAATCTTTCTTGGGTGTAAGAGAAAAAAATTAATGAATTACAATGGCATGCAAAATTTACATTATGGTTTACTCATATGGTTTCATAATAGTAATTGTTGTTATTATCCAAGATAAAAGTGAACGTATGCTTGGCTTCAACATGTCAGAAGAGATACTGGCTTTTTTTCCCCAGAAGATGTGCAGAATCCAGTGAAGCCTGCAGTGCTGCCCAGGAGAAACTGGCAGGAAGTCAGCGCTTTTCAAATATTATTAAATCAAATGTGCACAGGGACACCCTCTGGCAACAAGGTTAATTAATGCAGAGCAATCTGCATTTGTACTCCTGATCTCTCCTATCCTCCAAAGCAAGGTAGCCCCATCTAAGCTGCCTACTGAGAATGGTTCTGGCCCAAGCTAGCTTCTGGGCCTGCTCAGGCATTGTTTGGGATAACACTAATCACAAATAATAGCTGTCAAAGACCTTCCTAAAAATTTAATAGTACCACAGTCAGTCAACCTACATTGCCCAGGACTAATTCCTGGCACTAGCTACTGACAGCCATCTTCCTTCCTGCATAATCAATGTCTGAAATTAATCTGCATCTTTTGGGTTAGATTGTATTTATCTCAGAAGTGATGACCAGCAAGTTTAGAAGTATTAGTATACACTCTACTACAGCTTTCACTAAAACTCCCTTACATCTAAATTGGCTTGAAAAATCATGTTTTTGATGCCTTTGAATACAGAGGACAAAGCCTACCATGGGCATTTTATCAATTTTTTATAAAACTGATTTCTCCTCATCTTCTTTTTTCGAAAAGGTTTTATAGTACAGATAGAGTTTCAGCACCTCTTCTTAGAGCAAGTTTTCCAGATTGATTTTGTTAATAAGGAATCTGAAAAGTTGGCAGAAAATTCATACCTTGCCCTGGAGAGGGGTACTCCCGTTTATATTATTCCTAATATAAATCGCAAATGTTAGCAGCTACAAAGCCCATTGATAGCAGATGACTCTCACACTGATAAGTTTCATTCAATATCCAGAAAATCTCATCCTCTCTGATACCCATCCAATTTTCTGCACGGGGAACAAACAACTGTGTTCCCAAGCTGACTTTGATTTTTGACACGTATAATGGGTATCTCAAATTCAGCTCACAAGAGTAAGAGGAGTAAGTCTGGGGCATGTCTTCACCTTCTATGAAAATAAATATTTTACTGCTTTAATTGCCAAAAATTCATAAAATAAATATCTTTTGATCCACCTAACTATTAACATATTTTCATTCTCAAATGGGTCTAACAGAAAAGAGGAGATGTAATCTCTTTTTTCCTTTCCTTGAAAAGTATCTTTTATTCAAGACCCTTGTAGGGGAGGATGACAACATTCAATGACTTTAATCAAACACAGACAAGATTTTTGTTTTCAATCATTACATGGTAATGTCCTAGTTTAACTGTAGGTAGCCTATTAAGTCTTTGGTAGCCTGTTAAGTCTTTGGAAGCCATTTAGTCTTCTGGACTCTGTCCAGAATTCCTCTGCACTGAACAGCTAAGGCTTCACAAAAAAAAAATTAAAAAAATAAATCTTCCTTTTCCATCCTCTCTTATTCTGAGCTCACTAACAACCCTATAGGATACAGCTGTCTCTGCTATATCAGATTATATGAATCAGTGCAGTACAACTCAACAATAAACTACACACCCTCCACATTTGTCATAAGCTGATCTAGCCCTAAGTACTGCCAGTAAACTCCTTCTAGGTAACTGAACTTGCTTTTGCAGCCAAGTTATCAATGATAAACTAAACCTATGAGCTAGGGGATGTGTAGTGCAGCACAACTCAATTGCTCTCTCTTAAGGACTCAGTGTTAATTGTAGCACAAGTCCCTGCAAGCAGGGAGCTTGAGCCCAACATGCTGGTGCTGTAGACAAAACCTTTTCCAAGTGCAATGCAGGAAGCCAAACAATCTGTTTCCACTTACTTCTCTTTGCACAAAAGTAGATATTACTACCTCATAGAATATCTTGATCAAGAACTATTGTGTTGGCTACCCTCTAATGAACACTCACATGTGTCAAGTAACAAGGCAAACCACTTAAGATACACATGGACAAACTGTGTTAGGCAAAAGGCAAGTATTCTTGTTCAACTGTTGAAGCTGTATGGAGATAGCAAGCTGTGGAGCATGTGACTTGCAACATAGTATTGTAGAATGGTTTAGTTTGGAAGAGACCTTAAAGATCATCTCATTACAAACATCTTTACCATGGGCAGGGACACCTCCCACAAGTCCAAGTTGTTCAAAGCCTCATCCAGCCTGGTCTTGATAATTTACAGAGATAGGACATCTGCAGTTTCTCAAGGCAACCTTTTCTGGTGCTTCACTGCCCTCAGAGTGAAAAACAATGCATTAAACACCCCAGTGAACTTTTTCCTTTTATGCTGCCTTTCAGGTGCTTTGCTGGCCTCTTACTCTCCCCAAACTTAAAAAATTAACCAAACATCAGATACACATCCAGTTTACAAGGCTTTTCATTCTAGTAAATGTTATACAAAGCAGTAGGAACTTACAAAGCCAGTAAACATGGAAAAAATCTGCATGTCTGTCCTTTGTTGCATATTACTCCATCCAAGAGGATGAGGCAGTAAAGACCGTAGTACACCTAATCTTCAATTCATTGGTGTTAAATTTACATAAGTAAGAAAAAAAACCAATTACAAATGTCATAATTACCTTACCTCTTGAGGTTGGGAATTAGAGAATATTAGTGCATTCCCATTAAAGCCATTGTGGTAGAAAAGCCATTCTTCTGAAAAGTATTTTCTTTGTGTTAAAGCTGAGAGATTAAACTTTCGTTTTGCAGGAAAACCCTTCCCAAAGTAACTCAGGACAAATGAGTCATCTGTGAAAGCTGTGGTACTGTGCAAGACTTATGAAACTGCCATCACCTTCTTCCTCCACCAGAAACAAAAAAAAATCCCAAAACTTTTTAAAACATAGTGTGAATGTGGGTTTGAGTAAAGTACTCCCTCAGCATACCCGGCCATATCCTTCAGGGCTATCTTCTTAGAGCCAAAGTCAGACAAGTAAATGTTATTCACAAGCAATATAAACTGGGAATCTTAAGCCCAATATTCCATCTTTCATTGTGAAAGGCAGTGGTAATTTAACAGATCTGTAAGATTGCTTTAAGTAATCCTCTGGGAAAATTAATTTTTTCACTTCGCTACCATTATTTAAAGTACTTCAGAAGGATTGATAGAGTAAAAGATCTAACATGTAGCTAAGATATATTTACTGCCTAGACTCATCAACACAGCTCAGTTTATGCCTTTCACTAATGTCTATGCCCTTAAGAGGGTTTATTCTTAATTTAAGACATCTTATAAATTTCAGTTGGTATTTGGCAGAAATGTACTGTTGTATTCTATAAACTCAATACTCCATTTTCATAGCATAGCAGATATTGGTGGCCTTAATGTTTATTTTAAATATATTTGCTTATACAAGATCAGAAACAGGCCTCAAATGTTTCCAAGCAGAGATACAATGCCTTTGTGTTACATGGGTTCTCTGGCTGGGCAGGAGGCTGCTTAGGGAGGATCAGTTTGGAAAGTCTTTAAAATATCCAGCCAATGGAGAGAAGCACTATGAAGAACTGCAGAGAAAGAAAGCAGAAAGATAAGTGAAGAAAATTTTGCAAGCTTCTGGATTGTTTGGACATTCAACAATATACTTGATGATTCAGATTGGGTATTTCCTCCATCAAAATCATTACACTTAGGAAGAGTTTTTCATCTCATACCAGCTTCAAATCCATTTTTATTCAAAAGTATTCAAGACTTCAAGGAGACCATGACTAACAAATTATTGTTAGAACTGCAAGCCTCTTAAAGCAACTATAAAATCTTTAAAGCATTCCTCAAGAGGAGAAGTTTGAAAATAAGAGAGAAATCTGCTGGGGTAGATGAAAGCAACAGCAGCAGCAATTTTTAGTTTGAGCATGAAGCATCAGTGTTAAACATTTGATAAGCCTCAAAGCTTTCTTCCGAAAATAGATGAGAGGGAGTGTTTTTGTGCATGACTAGTCCCCCAGCAAATAAATTCATGCTTAAAAATACAGCTTATTGCACAGATAGCTGCAGCACAATTAAAACACATTAGTATTTCTCATTTCATATCAAACTTCTGACATACTAAGAACTCTCTCTTCTCACACTCTGAGGATTTCTTAGAGATTTTATTGCATCATTGCTTCAACAATAATGACACAGTTTTGTTGTACTTAATTTTACTTGATTTCTCCAAATACATAATATTTCTTTTTAAACACTACTTTTTCATCATCTTACATTCTTCTTGTACTGGTTAGGAGCTAGGGAGCCAGATGCCATCTGGCAATATGACAGCCTGCTTGCTGTCCACATGCATCATCATCCAGACTAAAAAAAATAAGTTTGAGAATTGCTAGGCTATCTGCAATTTAAACAGTAGATGTTTCAAGATGGCATATATTAACAGCAGCCACTCTCTTCAGTACATGTACCATTCATTCCACTTGACAAAGTATGCTCAGCCTGTAATGAGGACACACCAAATGCACTCCAAAAAGGATTCCACTTCTGAAAGCAGATACAGTCATTCTGGCAGAACACAGAGCTGACACTCAGATTACAGTTCCTTCATCCCAGATTTGGTTCACAATCAGGGAACTAGTGCAGACACAAGCAATTTTGAATCTATGGACTCATTTTTTTTTCCTTTTCCTTTCCAGGACTGTGTGAAAAGTAACATCTTTTAATGCAATTATGCCATTTAAGTCTAGAACACTTCACTTTGTGTCAAAATTTAGATTTAATTGCAAAAGCTTATGTTCAGTTATGGGATCCTTTTTTAAAACCACTTTTCACTTATCAATACTGTTCTGGGCACACAATTGCTGTCAGTGATTTTATTTTTTTTTTGCAAGTCTTCAAATTTTAACTATGTTTAAATAATAGTTTTCCACCTTTCTTGTTCTTTCCTTTTATGATAGTATGTCTTTGACATAGGAATGATTACATACATTTTTAAGGCTCCTGGAAAATGGCATCCATTCATCCTTTAATAATACAGTCTATTATCCAGGGTAGTGTTATCAAATGATGTTTTGGCTTTTTAAAACACAGTTACTTTTGATCAGATTTGAAAACAAAATATCTTACACTTGACCTATATAGCCCTATATAGCTTGCCTGACCCAAATGGGTATTGTCTGCTTACCCAAGACAACTGAATCTTTATGCATGGGCCAAATACCCTTCTGCTGAGGTATAGAATCTTATACCAGACTATGACATGTGGCTTTTACATTTCAAAATACACAAAAGACACCTTACAAGGAGAGGAGGTAGATCTGCTGGAAGAAAAGAGCCACCTCACTGAGGCATCACAAAATTCTGGAAGAGAAGGTCAACAAGACCCCCATGATGTTTAAACAAATGTCAGTCCTGTACCCAGGATAAAGTAATATCACTCAGCAGAAGGGATGCCTGACTACCCAGCCTGGCCTAGGTTAGGTCTCTACAGTTCAAAGAAACACAGTTTCAAAGAAAAAATGGGGAGGGTCCACTGGAGGGCCATCAAAAGATGATGGAAGGGTTGGGGAACTTAAGATTGAAGGAACTAAGTCTGCTCAGACTAGAGAATGGAAGGCTCAGGGCAGATCTATCCTAACCATACTCCAACACCTGAAACATAATTACAGAGGAGATGCAGGGACTCCCTTCACAAGGACGCACACTGAAAAAAAAGAAGCAATGGTTGCAAATGGCATCAATGTGGATAAGTAAAAGTTGTTCATGATAAGAACAAATAAATATTGTAATCGTCTGCCTTATGGGACCTCCCTTGCTGGAATTAAGATTTATTGATTATCAATACTTAATTACAAGACAGTAACCTGGATAATTCAGTTAAAAGTACAGCTTGCAACCAGTCTCTAGAGATGCTTGATTGTTTATATTTTTATATGGTTCTGCAGTGCTAAGCAGATCTGTTGATTGTTTGGTGTTCAATCCTGACAGATGTTAAGTCTGAGACATTAAAGCTCAGGAAAGAAACAAGTGTAAAAAGATGCTCATGCTCTCATCTTTAACCAGGAAGGTGAAGTTCCTTGGTATGAAGAAATACTTGTTGTTGCTATCTATGTCATTCAGCACCTGTAATTTTTGATACAGGGCTAGAAATAGCAACAATATAGAATTTGCCCTGTATCTTAAAATGAAACAGTTTGCGAACTGAAGTACAAAAAAATTCTTGGACATGCACTCACTTCCACCTTTTCATTGCCTGTAAAAATCCATGTCATGTTGAATTCTACTTCTGTGGTTGCTATCTTCAAATTTAAGGGATCATTCTGAATCTTTTGTGAACTTTGATGCTTGGGGCCCCATCTCCAGCTGTGACAGAATGGTTGCATTGTCTACCAGGCTAAGCACTGCACCAGTAGCACCACACCTCTTTCACTCAGCCTACATAGGGACAGAATTTGTGAGAGAGAAAGAGAAGCTGAGGACAGGGGAAGTGGAATAATTTGAACAGATTAAAGACAAGGCTCCATACCAGTAAATCACTAATTACACATTTCCCCCCCTTTCTGCTCGCTGTAGAAGAGCAGCTCAGATAAGTATGAGAGTCTGACTTGTGAAATAGTTTGTTGCTATTACTCAGGCTCAACATTATACAAATAAAACTGTACTTTGGAGGGCTGGGATTATAAAATGAGGAGATCAGAAAATAATAATTTTTTTCATTACAGCTGTGGATATGCAAGATCCATACTTCTCATAAGTACAAAGATGGAGGGATGGGAAAAGTAGAGGAGTGAAATAAAAATTGGTTCACAGCAGTGCCCAGATGACCATCTCAAAGTGCCCTGTTTTTTACAGGCCCTGTTTTAATGCATCACTTCTTCTCTTAACTGTATGCAGAGGACAGGTCCCACATAACACTGCTTGTGCACAGCCAATACTCAGGCATTGCAAAACCTACGACCATGTAGTCTAGGCACCCTTTGGAAGCTGCTTAGATTTTCATTGACAGCATGTCAATATCTAGCTGTCTGCTAAAGAAGTTAAATTAAAAGCATGAAATATATTTTCTTCTTCTCAACTGCAAGATTATTTCAACCTTGTAGAGAAAAAACTCAAATATTTAACTGCCAATATAAATTTAAATTAAAAATTCAGCCTGAAAACACTGCTTCCAAAGATCAGAATAGTACTTCTACAGATCAATTTCACTCATGGAGGAAGCCCTAAAAATTTACATTTCATTCATAGTTAATTCCTGAGAGTAACTAAAGATATTGTATTTTTGAAAATGATCTTTGGCACAAATCAGTTAAGTTAGAAAGAAACCATCAGACATTCTTCAAAACCATTTATCCAGAGTGTTACCAGAACAGTGAAAAACCCTCTCGTTCCTGATGTAGTACATAATAAGGCTTTCAGGAGAGGCAGGAACCCAAGTCTTTTCACAGTGCCCCAGATTTATATGGATGTTACTAAACCGATTTGTTTAGCATATTTAATATTAAAACATTACCACTACTCCCTCTAGTGGGTGTTCAAAATGAAGCGAACACTCTCAGCTGATTTCTGGGAAAAAAAAATCAATAAAGGTACTCCGAAATTAAATATGTAAGCATTTGCAGCCAAGCAAGTATTGCCAAGTATCTCAAAAATTTTCATTTACAGGGAGCCAGAAACAAATGCTACTTGATTTTTTCTTGAACTATCAGCAGCAAGACAGACATATAAACCCACTATTATATAAGAATCAGAACTTGCAGACACCAGTAGCCTTTGGATGTGCATCCTGAATCTCTGCACAGAGTTTCACCAAAGCCAGCAGTGCTCCTTTCCCTCATGCATGCACACACACTCACTCTCCTCTCTGCCTTGCTCCCTCTCAAACACCAGGGAGAGGAAGGAGGAATCACATGCTTTGTCTTGCCTTTTAGCTTATTTTCTATTTACTGTCATAACATACAAAACAAAGAAAAGGATAAAAATATTAGAAGACTGTCAATGACAAAATTTGAAGGTGAGAAAAAAAGTGACAAAACTCTCAGTGCCTTTGCCTTCCTGTTAAGAGCAAATTATGAGGAAAGCAACAGAGACCTAAAACCACTAACTGGGAGCACATTATTGATCTGTGTGATCATTCAAAACACTTTCTGATTTAGCTTCTTTTTCCTCTCTAATAGGAAAAGAATGAGAAAAGTTTGCCTTGACTTTCTGCATATAAATCACTACCAGATGAAGCAATGGCAGTAGTTATTTATGAATTTATGCTTTGTTCTTGCGCTTTGTAAAACTATGGCTTAGACCAAAGTTCTCTTGAAAACATCTTTGCAGCTGACTGAGTAGTTTGAAATGTCATCTCAAAAGGATACTCAGCTTATGAGTGTTTAATTCATGCTTTTAGAATAGGGAAAATTGCAAGCTACTTTTAAAATCTATCATTAAAGAATATTTTCTTCCACACTTCAGTGCTAGCACCGAATGCCCACTTCACAGGAAAGCCACTTAAAAAAATAAAGCAATATTTGGAAGCATTTGTGTGATCTTATTACCTTTAGATCACTTGAAAAAATTCTGGAGGAAATTGTCTTTCTACAATTGCCATTTCTGCAAGGCTCTCTCTCTCCTGACTCTACAGGATCTACTGCACCTCTCCCCTGCAAGGCCAAGGTCCCATGTCCAAAACTGGGGAGAGAAACTATTCTGATGGATTTCCAGAAACAGTGACACCAGAAGAGAGAGATATTTAAATTTCCTGTGAAACTAAAAAAGCACTGGTAACCTAACAACAAAGGAAATGTAGTAGATCACTATGAATCTTTTTCTAAGCAGCATATGTTCAAGCTCTGAAAAGGTATTTGCCATTTAGCCTGCAGAGCTGAGATGCTAAGTTAGAGAAAACATATGTCAGCATGCTGAGTCAGAATGTCAAGAATTGAGTAAAAATAGAACTGTTTCACAAGCAAAGTAGTGACATTTATAGCATATCTCACTAATTGCAGGCCATGAGGCTCTTTGACAAGTATGGAAAATGTTATGATCAATTTGAGGCCATTAGACAGTGGAACCACCATAAAGATATAAAGGAAAGTGATATAGTCTGAAATACAGCATTTTACCTTTCCAAAGAGCCATTCTTCTAACCCTTTAAAGATACCTATGTAGCTAAGACAGATTCAAAACTGATAGGGAAAAAAAAAAAAAAACACAACTAACAAAACAGAAGCATGGGATAACGTCCATCAGGTCTTCTAATTATTTTTCTTCTCCATGATCCAGGAATTTACACCAATAAAAAATCTGACTGCATGCTGACACCCATAAAAAGGTGACCTGGAAGTATTTCCCCACAAACGGAACATATGCTACTGGATATCAACCCCCAGATAGCATCCATGTCTTCAAAGCTTACAACAAACAAATCAGAGTCACTCAGAACTAACCCTGAATCAAAACAAAGACATCAATTTCCTATTCAGAGTGCACCTGAGGAGAAATCTCACTGAAATCAGGAGGAACCTGAAAAGTAAACTCAGGACTGAAAACCTGATTCACCAAAAAATAATATCATGGTCTGCCACTTGAACAGAATAGATGAAAATACACATGCATATATACATATATATATATATACTCACTTTTACTATGGGATGGAATCACTCCAATATAACAGGCATGTATACATACATTGTGCAGGAATTATCCAGTTTAATGAGTCACAAAATTAAATCCTTTAAACCAGCATTCCTAAATGCTTTGTGCATTTTGCTGTAAAAGGTAGACTACTATGGGTTACAAAGAAGTTTCATGTTTAGGGTTTTCTTTTTTTAAAAAAAGATAATTCCCTCTGACAAAATGGAGCATATAACTTTGAAGAGGTCTTCTTTTGGACAATGTATGCTGTTACAACTCTTTGCATATATTAATGCAAACCACGAACACTAGAGAGAATTAAAAAACCTATAACCAGAGAAATTAGTGCAGAGTAAATTTTAATTTTGGATTAAGTTAAATAGGTCATACTCAGTGATTCTTTGCTGTTATTGAATAAATAAACTCTAATTCTAGATTGTGAATTTCCAAGACCAAGCTAACTAAAGTGCAAGTTACACCAACAAGTTTTTTAGGTGTTCTTTGTGGGATTTGTTGCTACTTAACGCTATAGTTTCACAGAATATCAGGGATTGGATGGGACCCCAAAATATCATCTAGTCCAATCCCCCTGCTGGAGCAGGAACACCTAGATCAGGTCACACAGGAATGCATCCAGGCAGTTTTCGAATATCTCCAGAGAAGAAGACACCACTACCTCTCTGGACAGCCTCTGCCAGAGTTCTGTTACTCTCCATGTAAAAAAATTCTCTTGCATTTATGTGGAACCTCAATGTGTTCCAGCTTGCACCCATTCTCCCTTGTTCTACCTTTGCATGTCACTGAGAAGAGTCCTCCTGACACTCCACCTTCATATATTTATAAACATCAGTGAGGTCACCCCTCAGTTTCCTCTTTTTCAAGCTAAAGAGACACAGCTCCCTCAGCCTTTCCTCATAAGGAAGATGCTCCAATCTGTTCATCATCCTTGTTGCTCTGCACTGCACTCCCTCCAGCAGTTCCCTGTCCTTCCTGAACTGAGGAGACCAGAACTGAACGTGATAGTCCAGATGTGGTCTCACCAGGGCAGAGTAGAGGGGAAGGAGAACATCCCTTCTAATACACCCCAAAATGCCATTGGTGTTCTTGGCCACAGGAGCACATTGCTGCTCATATTCACCCTACTATCTAGCAAGACCCCCAGGTCCTTTTGCCCAACATTACTCTCTAACAGCCCAGTCCTTAAGTTATACTGACACTTGGGGTTGTTATTGCCCAGATACAAGACTGCACACTTACCCTGGTTATATTTTATTAAATCACTCTCTGCTCAATGCTCCAGCCTGTCCAGGTCTTACTGGATGGCAGCACAGCCTTCCAGTGTGTCAGCCACTCCTCCCAATTTGTGTCATCAGCAAACTTGCTGATAGCGCACTCTAGTCCTTCATTCAAGTCATTGATGAATGTATTGACTAGCACTGGTCCTAGGCTTAGGTGGGAATGGGATGCCTGTGCCACCAGAACCAGGACAGAGACTCACGCTGGTCCAGAGTGGCTCTGCAGTCACACCTGGGTAAGACTTGGTTGCAACAAGTATAGTGGAGCAAGTATAGTGGGGCGTTACATTATAGTCAGAAGACTAGACATTCACCCTCACTTCAGTTTTACATGAAAAATTCCATGTCTGCTCTGGAGCCTAAAGGCTCAAAAGCACTTCAAAGATAAGATCTCCACAACGGACAAAGCCCTTTTCTCACCTGCCGTCCCTGGGCTAAACCACATCCTTGGGGCTGAACCCACGAAAACTGCACCAATAGCAGAAACACAAAGCTAGAACACAACACTCCTACTTTCCTGCTAAACATTCATCTGACCTCAGGTGAACCCCACAGAGCATTAAGGCAAGAAATGGAAACACAAGGCCATCACTCACTCA
>VZTY01003357.1:40966-117976 GCA_013400935.1 Turnix velox
CCCAGGTGCAGGACCTTGCACTTGTCCTTGTTGAACTTCATGAGGTTGGCATGGGCTCACCTCTCAAGTCTGTCAAGATCCCTCTGGATGGTATCCCCTCCTTCAGGTGTATCAACTGCACCACACAGCTTGGTGTTGTTCTGCATGTACAGTGCCTATCTAAAAAATGCTCCTTTTTCTCCATTGTGAGGCATCCACTAAATTTCCAGTTTTCAAACCTCAGCGGCAGTGGAAATCCTGCATAGACATCTGGACCTCAGAGCCTGCGAATACATGAGGAAATAAAATCTTACCGAACAAGAGAGGAGGCTGAGATCTATTCACCACAATCTTAATTGTAAAAATATTGACTTCAGATGAGAATTTGAATAAAGGACTGTTTTTTTCTTTTCTTGCCAGGGTCTTGAAATAAAAACAGTTGAGCTGGACACAATGGCAGGATCCCAAGCAAACTGAGAGAAACAAACTGTTTTTTGGAATCAGCAGGTGAAGATGAGCCCAGTAATTACTTTGCATGCCCTGATGGAAATCACAGCAGAGCAGATGGCAATAATCTAGAAAGATGATGGCTTTTAGCTTTGGGGATTGATAAGAAAGGTTGGGGAAGCATTAACACAGCAGAAAGAAGCAGTTCTGCATGAACAGGCAGCAGAAAGACAAACTGATTTTTATGGAGATACCAGTTCCCCCACTGCCCCCTGACTCTGGATGGATGTTTCTGCTGGCCTCACTGGCCACTGCTTCATGGTCCTCAGACACCCTGACCAACTCACCACCAGCTCAGGCCAGGGGAGGCCATGATCACCACCTGGGCCCCACCAGCATATCTTCAGTGACTGTGGCTTGAAGGGCAGGCCCTGACCACCCTAGTTCCAAGGGTGATAACACAGCCTCCATGCTGGAGTAGCTCCTTGAGTGCACCCTGAGCACTCCACCTGCTGGGTAGTGAGGCCTCCAAATAAAGAAGGATAAGAATCTGTTGAAGCAAGTCAAGAAGAGGTCCACAAAGATGATCAGAGGGCTGGAATATCTCTTTTATGAAGACAGACTGAGAAAGTTGGGGTTGTTCACTGTGGAGAAGGCTCTAGGGAGAATTTATAGCAGCCTACCAGTGTCTGAACCTATCAGAAATATGGAGAGGGACTCTTTAACTGGGGGTATAGTAATTGGATAAGGGGTAATGGATTTAAACTCAAAAAAGGGAGATTTAGGTTTGTTATTATGAGGAATATCCAGTACTATGAGGGTGGTATAGCACTGGAACAGGTTGCCCACAGAATCTGTAGATGGCCCGTCCCTGGAGGTGTCCAAGGCCAGGCTGAATAGGACTTTGAGCAACCTGAGCTAGTAGGAGGTGTCCCTGCCCATGGCCATGGTTGGAACAAGATTATCTTTAAGGTCCCTTTCAACCAAACTAGCCCATGATTCTATGATCGCTGCCATAAGACCACTGATGAGAAGATCATTTTTCAGCTTACTAAAGTGCACATGGCACATAGAATTCCTTCAGTAGATGAACCATGCTGTCTGTAGCACCTCATCAACTGATGGAAGAAAATCCTGAAATTAAATGGTTGCCAGTCTGTGAGCTGCTGCTTCTTGAGATGTGGCCACATATGGTGGACAGTCCTCAGAGGAAAATGAAACTTATACGATATGTGTTTAGCTGCGTGTACAAACTTCAAAATTAATTTCCTAAGTTTCCAACCTTTAAAGTAAAATCCTTTTATGTATTAAACTTTTGTGAATAAAGTTATTCACAAAAAAACCTTCAGAAGTTAGGTCTTAACCTATTAGTACCTTCAATATTAACCTATAGCTTACTGGCTTAGGAAGAATTAAAATTCAGAACCAAGACTCTGATTGTTTACAGCAGTCTTCAAAGATTTAGGGGTTTTGTTTGTTTTCTATATATTGTGGAGGAATAAGTAAATCCATATTCACAGGGTAATTGTGTTCTAAAAATACTTTAGTCAAGCTTTATTCACAATTAAATGCATGGGTATGAAATTCTATGTAACCTGACTACTGCTAATGAAAATTATTTGCTAAGAATAATTTGCAAGGTTGTTCCTTGAATTAAAAATAAGAAAAAAAAAAACCCTAATATCTTTACCTTGGTTTGACCAGGTTTGACAACCAATTTTCTGGTCTGCAGTTTCAATTTTTAGCATGACCTCTTCTAACTGACTGACCACTGAAATGTTCAGAAACTGTTTTCTCTCAGAGTGATAAGACATAATTATACCAAGGAATGGTAGGAAGAGAGACCCTTGTTTATATAGTTATTGCTATAACAACTAAGACCAGATAAATTTGTTATTGGTCCCCTTAGAGGGTTGGAAGCAGAAAAGTGTAGAGGGTTCCCAGCTGTAGCACACCTGATTCCAGAATCCAACTCCTGACTGTCACTGGGTCCAGTCATTATCTATTAATATTTTCAGAAAAGTAGTTCAGTTTTTTTCTAAATTCATAATTTTTTTTATTCCTTCCTCTCATCTCTTTTGAGAGAGGAAGGGGGGTTGAGCACCTGTCATTCAGAGTGGTCTATATGGCCAAAACCCATGCCAGTTTCAAATGTCATAAAGAACATACATATCTTTCCAGAAATGCATTATTCATAGAATCATTTCACTTGAGCTAGGCAAGAAACAGTCTATGTGAGTTTATACTGCTGAACAACTAATCTGATGACCCGCTTTTTTTGTTTAAATGTTAATCCTTAAGCAATCTGCTACAAGAAACAGCTTTGCTTCTTAGAAATTGGTTGTTTAGTTTGTGTTTGTCTTGAGTTTGCTTTTGACCAAGTAGTCCTATTTACATACAAAGATAACTGAAAGCAAGGTTCTTCTAAATACAGTTCAGTGTGGATAAAGTCTCTTATAGGTACCACAAGCTTTTCTTACCCCACTTCAGTTTCGTCCTCATGTTGTGTTCTCTTGCTCTTCACTCAGGTTCGGATTCCTGTCACACAAAACTACAGTGAAACCAGTGCCTCTGTGCCTTCTTCCAATTTGCACTGCAGGGTTACTGCTCAGATCTTAATCACGCTGCTCTGTGCCTGGAGATGCTGATTTCTGTTGATTCAATTGACAGTAAACAGTTGCCTTTTTGTTTTCTCTGTGTTAGTACAAGGCATACCTTTTAGTGTTGGTAAAAGCCAATCTTGGTCATAGAGTGAATGACAGCCACTCGCAGCCTTACAGGACATTCTAAGAGCCAGTTCATTGCTCAAAGTAGTAGATGTAAGAATTTATTTCTCTATTATAACTGCAAGCCAGCTGGACTGTTATTCACATAACTTCACTGACATAAATCACTTTCTCTCAGTTTGTTGGTGCACTTCACAGTGGTAGAGGTAAACCTAAAGATAAGAAACAGCACCTCTTAAGTCTTTAAATGATATACCACACCTGCTGACATCCGTATTGCACCCAACTCCAAGTTACAATCTTCCCTTTTGAGAAAATTGGTTAAACTTGTGAAATCTAGCTTTATTCATACAAGCATAAGAGACTTCCCTTCTAATAAAAACAAACAAACAAATAAACAAACCATCCTTCTTTTAACACTTTCTTTCCAAATTTCACCTGCAGTCAAGCAGTCTACCATCTCACAGCATTTTGTGTGACCTTTCTAAAGAGACACGTTTTGGAGTATAAACATTGCTGCAATCTACGTTAGTTTCATTTTATTTTTTTCTTTTTTTTTGTCCCCACCAGAAACCGAGTCACTGAATACTTTTAGCTTTGAAATTTCTAAGTATGAACATTTTAGAGCACAAGTTCTGAGCCTTTCTGATTCCTTTCATAGGTTGATAGAGCAGTAAAACTTACTCTCTTCAGATTCATCAGGGATTTTCTCAGTGCACATTCAAGTGCTCCTTTATTCTTACCATTCCTTGAAGCAAGTCTGTGGAGAGAAACATCTACAATTCTGTTCAGCTTGCAGTAAGATATTACTGGCTTTGGAGGGAAAGAAGCAGCCAGGAGGACTTCAGCTCACATGACATCTCTTTCCTTAAGAAGACTCAAGGTAGAGAAACACTGTTATTCTCCATACCAGAAAGGAGCATTCTGATTTTGGAATGAAAGGAGAAATTACTTTCTCAATTAAAATGCACAATGCTTTCTGCGTACAGTCACAGCAATCCTACTACTTGTGTGACTTGCCCCCTTCATACCTGCACATACACATGTATGTGCACATTTGGGGTAACCCAATTCCATGCCCAAGAGCACACCCTTTTTAGGACTGTGTAAACCATGTTTTCCTGCTGCAGCCCATAAAAGTTAACTTGTGCAGCCCACTTTGTCATTTGCCCAGTACTCTGCAAATTGATTCTGATGAGAAGGAAGAAGATGGTATATATTTGTGACAGATCGATATATACCAGTGAATCTTCTTCCTACAGCTTTATAAGTTTTAACTAATTTGCAACTTAAATAACACAGTCTGTTGCCTAAATTCTTTGCAAAAACTTCAAGATTAAACTTGACATTCTCAAAGGCAAGTGAATTAAAATGCAAGCAGTATTGATTATTGCCTTAATGGTTCTGTGATCTGCTTACAGTGGCCTGTGGAGAATAGAAATTTAAACAATGGAAGAAGGTGGGCCAACAGCTGCAGATGGTGGTTGGAGAGAGACTCAGTTATACACAGGCTTCCAATGATCTTGGCTGTAATTGCCTACTCCTCAAAATGTTCTTACAATCATTAAACAGAGGTTCATTTAATTGTCTGTTGTTATGGTGGCTTCAGAGAGAATTTAACCATTTCTGTTTGGCTATACCTCAGATAAATTCACATCAATTCCCATTGCCCATAAACATTTGTGCTGTCACATGCCAGAGAGATGTGTTCTCATTCCCCTTTCAGCTCCAGGGCAAGGAATAAGAGCCCCTTCATGCATGAGTAAGATCCTGGTAGATCTTCAGACCCTTCATTGAATTGGTGTCATTAATGAGCTGCTAACCTTGCCCTGAAACCTGGAATCTGTCTTGGTTCCATCAGCAAAGCTGATGGATTTTGTTCCCTATCTGGACTAGTAGGCACGATTCATTGTATCTCATGGAACCATGAATTTTCAAAGTTAATCTGATCAGATACCTATTTGAAATCACTCTGCTTTTGAATCCCAGTAAATTTACTGCAGATGTGAGACTTCTATATCCAAAGCCAATTGGCAGGTCATCACATGCATCCCCATACAGATGTGGTGCAACAGCAGCCAATTCATGTGTTGAAGTCCTTAAAGGAGTCAATGCTGGTCCTAGGCCTGCAGCTGCATTATCGTGACTTAAAGGCTGGCTTGGCTGCAGGCAAGGATGAGGACTGCCTCCCCCACAGTTGCCCATGAGATGTATGAGTTCCCCATTCCATTCCACACATGGCAACTTGTCTCAGCTGTAATAGAGGATCAGCTTTTGGCCTTAAATTAGAGAAATTTGGGCAGCACTGTGGTATGACTAACTAGTTACCAGGTAAGCAGAGCATCCAAAAATGCAACTCCAGAGATTTTAGGACAATTACATGGTCTTGAAAGCACTTCTCAATGTGTTTTGCATGGCTGTTGCTACAGCTCACAGTCTTCAGTTAAGTACCTTTTGGGGTTAAGAAGAGATCCAACTAGGTTAGGGTTGATAGATCACTGTGAAAGACTGGTGTAAATGTTTGTACTCCTGCTGTTCACACCTTATCAATGTTTCTGCAGGAGGAATTTCCCTTTCTGAGTTGTTCACTATGAGCCCTTTCATCAGTAATAAAAAAAATTGCATTTATTAGTAAAAAGAAATTGTGCATTTTGGGAAAAAAAATCTCAATAAGAGTAAAGTTTAGTTACAACTTTGCTAAGCATGTCAGTAAATTCTCTTTAGCTTTCTCACTCATTGCCCCTTTAACATTCATCCTTTGGCTCACATTCTATATAATGACAGCCGTCTCTCATTAAAGAGCAGTCTCAAGTTTTTGCCACTGTAGAATGCAAATAGCACCTTGGAGTCACAGCACCTTACTTATCTCACTAATAAGATACCAAGAGAGAAAGGGTGACTCAGATTTGGATTTAGCTCTAGACAGGACCCACCCATGCTGGCAAAGGGCTTCCTAGAGCCATAGCACAGCTATTGGTGCCAGCAGACATAAAACCCCCTTCTTTCACTTGACAGGTGTATGCATGAGAGCTCAGGAACATCAGAGTAAGGTCTCATCACACAAATTTCTTGAGAGCTTGATCTTTTCCATCAGTTAAATAAACAGTGAGGAGGCTGCAGGGAAGGGGCAATAACAAAGAGAGATTGTTTAATCCTGCTAATGCCTAATTCTTTTCCAAATGTATAGTTCTCTATAGCACACAAGAGGCCGTTTTGGAAAAACCGCTGCTGTATCTGCATCCTTCAAACATTGTGTATGTTGAAGCCAGTCCTCTTGGGGGTCTACTATTCAAATTGCTGGTTTTTCATTTAGAAAAGACCAGGAATCGTGATTAAAATTCAAATTGCCAGGCTTCGTTCCTTTCCAGCATTGATTGTAAAACGTATTTGTTAAGCACCATCTGCTGTACATACAGAAAATAGCAAGCAAAATTGCTATTCTCTATCCAGCTTTTAAACTAAATTAAAATAATTTAAATTCTGTCTACATTATTTCATCTCTGGAATATTAAAATTGCATTGATATGATACTCCAGTTGCATTGTCTATTTTCATACAGTTACATATTGACTGCAGACTGGGAGAAATACTTGAAAGAGAAGCTGTGTAATGAAACACCGCATTCTAGAATAGGAAGTGGAAAGAGATGGAGAAATATATGTTGAGGCTGATGACCTAACTAAATACAATAGGTTGAATACAATTGAAAGCAAAGCATTGTCTTTCAAGGGCAAATTTGATGTGTGGTAACTGCAGGACATAATGATAAAAACAGAAGCCATGTATCAGTTCGAAATCCTAAATGGGCATAGGAGATTTTCAGTATGGTCTAATTTGCAGAACAATCATTACCAATACACCCACACATTACAGTTCTATTGATGGTGAACTATAAGTGAAGTACTCACTTCATCCAAATTAAATGAATTTAATGAAGAATCTGAAATGTGTAAGAAAACCTAGAGACTATTTAAATGAAAAACAGACACCAGGTTAATTTTCTCATCATCCATGTAAGGATTTTATTCCCTATCTGTTTTAAAGAAGACTTTTTTTCTCTGAGTATTTTAATAAAAAAGCTGAGTGTCAGAAGCCTACCAGCTCAGAATAAGTTGTACAGCAGCAGGAGGGAGGGAAGGACTGTTACTGTGAAGTGCAAGGGACAGGCTACCCAAATAAACAAGACAGCAGAAATGGAGGAGCCTCGGAGCTGCTTGGTTGGAGCTCTTTGTCCTCTTTTTTCCTATCCTCCTTGTCCCCTTGTATCCCTTCTGCCTGTCACGCCTTAAAAGAGTTTCTGATTTTGCACCTCTGCTTTTGGAGTATTTGTGGCCCAACTGGATCTAAGCAGCAGTGAACATTAGCCATGTAGGTTGGATGCCATCCGTGGCAAGACCCATGAACTACATGTTGAAGTGGGGCAGTGTACGAGGCAGGAACACAGGGAATTGGTGTTTGGGAAATTGAGACTGAAAACTATTTTGAACCTGTTTTTTGTTGTAAAGCTGGACATCTTTAGCACTGTCTCCTGGCACTGAAGGCCAGAGAACTTATGACTGCCCATGGGACCTCTATTCTCTCTCCAAGGACAGTTCAAGTTCTCTGAAAAAGGTCAATTGGTAAAGCACTCCTGTTGGGCAGAAAAAAATGCTGACAATTTTTGGATCTAATCACACTGAGAGCCAGGTGAAGTCTGTCAAGATAAAATTTGTTACTGCACTGTTTTTGGGAGGAAAATTAAAATTGAAGCATTCTTGGTGAGGAGGCTGAGTCCAAAATGGGAAGAAAGAATACACAGGGAGCTAGTCACCACTGAGTGGTAATCTGGGGTAAAAGCAACATGTGAACATGTCAGTTGTCACTTGGGATGCAAGTCTACAGGGCCAGATTACCCAGCCTTTGTTTGAACTGCAGTCCTTGCTACTTCTACCATGCCACCACATCCCCAAAATGGAACGAACACTGGTGAGATGAGCCTGCCCTCCCTAAAATGAACATTCAGCATTTCACAATACTGAAGTGCCCTGTCTGTTCGGACTTATCAATATATTTAGTGCAGACCAAGCAAGAAGTCACACATCCAGGGAGCATTCAATACCAGCAGACCCACGAAATTAAAGCAAATAAGCTCCCAAATCTCTTACCTTCTATGCTCTCCTCTTCTCTGTTCAGGAGGGGGAAATCCACCAAAGAAAATCAGCATATTTCTCAGTGCAGAGCAAGGCCTACTCTCAGCCCTTATCTTTTGGGTTTATGATCTTCTTACCCTTTTAGAAGCAAGGCAAGTTCGTCTTTGCAAAGAAATAAATATATTTGCAAATTTGGAAGCCTTATCTGGATCCCAAGACACATAAACATGAGCCTTGCCCACACACACATCTGTGCATGTCTAACAAATTTATTGTTCCTAAAATTCCTGTGATTTTTGTAAAGCATTATCACTTCTGTAATACACAGGAGAAAACTAAGGCAGGGAAATAACTTGGCCAAGCTGACACCACATAAATTCATCACCAGCTGAACAAAGCAACCCAAAATCTCATCTCCATATCCCATAGTTTTATCATAGGTAAAGCTAAAGAAAAACAGTCTGCATGGCTTCTCTCTGCCCTCCCAAGAAATATTTAACATCAGTTTCTAGAAGAATACAGTATCAAAATAAAATCAGTGTGGGAGATTTTAGCTTTTCTGTGTCAGAAAAAGGAACAAAGAATGTTCTAATGCAAATAAGAACAGAAGCTTTCACCAATAGCTATAAAATAATCAGGCATCAATATTTATCTGCATAAAGATAATAAATACTATGTTTATATGGGAACAAATAATGCATTACAAACATACTACTCATACATCCTACTCTAACAAAATTATATTGGTACAGTATTCTTGCAAAAACTGTATAGATACTCAAAGACAAGCTATGTCAAAGTTACTGCACAGTTTTGCAGTTCTGTAAGATACATTAAACTACATAGTCACTTTAAATTCAGCAGAGACATACTGAAAACAGAAATTTAGTAAAATTTTAAATAGATTTCATATTTACATGCACCTGAAATTGCTTAAAAATGTAGCATGAGTAAGCAAAGCAATTCTAAACATTAAAATGTAAACATTTTGCAGTGATGGGCTTGACACTGCAGAGTATTCTCCATAGATTGCATATTAAATTTTTCCAGTAACCCGTCTGTACATTAATGGCTTCAAACATCTAATATGTGTGATGCACACTGTAATTTTCCCTGCAGCTTTTCTTTGCCTTGATCATTTGCAGGGTAACAGTTGATTTTAATGAACAAAAAATGTAAAAAAAAAGAAAAAAAGGAGCACATCTTGCTTTTTTGAAATAAGTATTATTCTATGGCTTTCTTTAGAGTTATTCTTGAGGCACATCAATATGAAGAAATTCAGGGCTGCATGTCAGATAGGGTTGGGTTCAAACATCTCCATATTTATATTCCAGGGAAGCAATCACCCAGGTGCCACAGATGGGGGAAAAAAAAACCCCTCTACCTATTTAGTTCACTTCCTGCAAGACACAGTGGAATTTTAACTGTAGGAACTCATCAGCACATACCCACTTCTGTAGAACCTAACCTATTTTTATCTTGAGTGACACTCAGAGAAACTCATTAAAGAAATAGAATACTTGAACTAAAGATTGTTAGTTTCAAAATTTTCTTTTCTTCATCAGTTTCTACAGTCAAACTTACTTTTTCCTTATTAGCACCATTTATAAAATACATTGTGAAAGTAAATTAAGCAAACAAAATTATTCCCCTCTTCCCCCCATTAATTTATGGAGTTATTTACACTAGTTCAGTCTTTTATTCTAAGATAATATTAATGGTGTTTTATACTGAGCTATAGCTAAAAGCAATTAGAAGTCTAACAACTAAGGGCAGCCATACCACTGTATAAACCCAGGATGGTGCTAGTACATCTCAAAACAGTTTAAAACTAGCAGAGGTATCAACACTGCAAATTGCCCTCTACTGAGTGCAAAAGAAAAAAAATCAAATTCTTCTAACAATAACAAGAAATAAAATAGGGTAGGAACTTACAATGTTACGTAAGAAATTACTATGTTCACACTGGAAATAAACAGAAAAAAATTCTACAATCTTCTTAAGTCTTGAAACAAGAGGCTTTGACTTTTGTGATGTTCAAGCAGTACACAGCAGCACTACCATAAAGTATATCTATGTACAGAAATCATGAAGAAATAAGAAATATCATGCTATGAGTTTTAGCACTTGATCCTGCCAGACACTGAACATTCTGGCCATGATCCAGCAAACTATTTAAGTATATGGTTAGAAGTCAGCATGCATGTTGCCACATTGGAGCAAATGAGATTATTCAAATTTGAGTGCATAGTTAAGTGCTTTGAGCGACTGTGTCATTAAAGTACCAAGCATTTACTGCCAGAGCATATGGATCAATTACTGCTATGAACAGGTTGTACCATAGCTGTCCATTATGAGGCTTACACACGGCTCTTCGAAGCACACTTTGAAGCATTTCTTCACCACTAGATAAAAAAAAAAAGTGGGTCTGTCTGCACAGGAAATCACTCGATTCCAATCACTTCACTCATATTTGCAAAACCAAATTATAATGATGCCCAGGTATAAGCATCACTTGGGGGAATACAAAGAGCTACCAACAATAATAGTAATTAGACAATTCCACCTCTCTCCCACCACACAGTCTCCACTAGAGGCAGCTTCCTCCTGTATGCTTAATATTGCTTAGTATTTCTAAAATACTGCTTGATACTGAGCAATGTTGCTGCCTTGTAAAAGTAGCACTTTCAAAAAGAAACCTCCTTGGTAGTAAGTAGAACTTGCCATTTATTCTCAAAACCATGAACAAGACTAGTTATACAAGCAGTTTTGTAGCTTTTTCTGACAGTCATAGACTGGGAAATGATGTGCATTCACTAAAACACATATCCTGAAGGAAAGAAGTTTGTTGTGCTAGTGGAAGCAAAAGAATGAAATTCTACTAATGTATGTATCATCTCAGCTCAGCAAAAAAGATCCATTTCCTTAACTTTGATGACAACTTCTACTGTGATTGAAGGGTTGTGAGAAAAGTAGGGAAAGAAGCATAACTTTCTTCTGTATTTCTATAACTACCAATATACACTTGTTCTATTCAGAGCTCAACGCATGAATCTTCTGGGGTTACCTTAGGGTGTTTGGGTGGCTTTTGGAGTTTCCTTTGCTCAAGGAGTATGGAAATATTTTGCTTTAGTCAGAGAACACTTTCAGTTTAGTTTTTACCATTTAAGAGGGAATATATCTAGGTAGAGAAAAAAAAATCCTATTTCTCCTTTCTCATTTGCCTTTTACCTATGTTCTGCTGTCCTGTCTTTTAGCTTCCTCATGTTATTGTTCTGTCTTCACCCAAACATAGTGCCATGGACATCTAAGGGATCACGAGCTAGCTCCTATTCAGTTGTTATAGATTGCTTGGTGCTCAGGTGTCATGGTGATTACTGCACTAGAAACTTCTCTTTTGCTATAGGGCTTTCTAAAATGGTAATAACAGGGTCAGTAGACAAGTATTCCATCAGTGTTATGTAATGCAAAGTTCCTGCTTGTCAAATATTTAGACCTTTGTATAATGTTCCTTTAGTTGACAGTGTTCCCAAAATACCTGAAAGATCTCACAACTTCAATGCTGACTGCTGTTAACTGCTACTCTTTCCAGCCTGTCCAGCTGCAAATCCATGGGCTGTTAGTCTCATATCCATTAGCTCTGATATACCCTTGTCCACTTTTGATGAAGGCAAAAAGAAACATCCCAATACAGCCACTGAAGATCAGTCCAGCTATTTCAAATGTCAGGTTCTGCCAGAGAGAGGCCAAGCAGTGTCAAACTGTATTTGAATGAGAAACTACTGGAAACTACTTAGGTGATGCCAGAATAGATATAGGATATTAAGAATCTTTTCATTTTTTTGTTCCAAATGTGTATCTTCCTCTATAAAAGAAAGGCGTTCTTGGAAGATGTGCAAGTAGCAACAGAGTCTTGGGCTAGAACTCAAATTGCTCTGTTTGGCTATAGCTTGTCTCTATGATTTATAAAACTTCATATAAAAGACAAAAATAGATACAATTAAAATTAAATGAGGAAGAAGTAAGAGCTGACTTTGAAGCAATGGGAGATACTGGGCAACTTGATACAAAGCAGACCTGGGTAGATCAGTGAAGTATCAACTGACATACTCTGTGTCAGAACATTTTCTATTCCTAAATTTAAGGTCTGCACAAATCCAGACCTAATTTCTCCTGTGAAGTACAGAATATTAAATCACTTGCCAGGGAACATGTAGCAGATTAATGGCTGAGCTATTGATCTAGGTCTTTCCTTGATTCTATCCATTGGATTACAGAACTGTTTCTCAGACTTTTCAATTATTCTTTGTTTAGAACCTTTACTCCTTCAAATATATTTCACCTTACAAGCTTGCACAAAGTTATATGCACAGATTGACATAGGCATATTCAAGATGAAAACTTGGACAACCATCAGTTTTGCATGGTGGATATACTATGTGGATTATCAATCTCAGACTATTATTAAACATACATACTAAAAACATTTAGCATACTAAAATTGGATTATCAGGGCATTTTGTCAAATATAAATCCCTAGCAATAGGCAAGAATTTTCCAGCTCTCATCATAAGGATAGTATTTCATGAGCCAAGACAGCAGAATCAGTGTGAATGCTGCACAAAGAAGGAAGATGGGCTCCAGCCCGAACTCCATGAGGCCAGTGGTAGTGGTATTACTGGGCTAGACTTTCAACTTTTGAAAAACCTGGGAGAGGTAAACAAAAGAGTGGTGCAAGACAGTCCCAGTTAGGACTGATCTGGTCTGAATATATTTTGTTAGGCAAAGAGTAATTACAGGTACAGGTATAAAATCTGTGCCAAGTTGAAACTTATGTGTGATTTCTTGAAAAGCAGAACCTGGGAACATGTGAACTGAGCAGATGATAGCTCTCAATGTTGCCTTAAAACCTGCAGAGTTTGTAGGAAAAAGGCTCTATGTCATCATGAAGGCACAACTGGACTGCTCTAAGATAAAGCTACATTCCTCTTCCCCGCACTACACATCACTAAAGCAAAAAGCAGGGGGCTACCAGAGTGGAAAAGCTTAAGTAAGAAATAATCCCTCATCTGAAGATGACCTATAGATCAGATTTCAAGTTGAACCATTTTAAAATTTAAAAGTACAGTTCATCCTACAGATAGACTGAGTTGCCTCTTCAACTGGTTTCAATTAACCATTGCTTGATAACAAAGAGAAAGAGAGTTGAAGGGTTCTCCCTTTGTCTTTCACTTACCTTCATCAGTCAGGGGAAGAAAAGAAAGGACAGAAGGCAGGTCTACACAGCAATCATGTATGCAATTTACTGCCTGTATTTTTATTTCGGAAACATTAAACAATAAGTAATGAAAATCCATTGGTAATAAAAATCTGTCTTAAACTAGAGCTGGGCAAATAACCTTTTTAATGGTTTAAACCCCATATCTCAGCATTGAAAGCTCACATCAAAATGCTCTTTGGTCTAACTGATGCTTGAAATTATTTTAATGACTGCCATTTTTTGTTTCAGCTCCCTGGACCAATTGCAACTGTTCTAAATTTCAGCATTACCATTCAATTATCACATGAGCCACATAAAACCCTTTTAGTTTCCTGCTCTGATGGGATCTGCACATTCGAAACGCTGCCTCTCCATGCACTTGTGAGGGCTTTGAAACCCTCTCTGCCAGTAAAACCAAATTATTTGATTGTTCCGAGAAGATGAACACAAAGGGGACATAAAAATATCAAGCTAAGTTTATTTAAGATTTGGACAAACGTCTGCACATCACTATTGGCATTATTTGCCCAGCTCTTTTTAACACTGATGGTGCTCCATGTTGGATAGTGTTTTAGCCTAAGCTAAGCAGGCTCACTCAAGCATCTTCTTTCAGGCTGGGATTGCAGACAGGTTGTATAACCAAAGGGTATTGCACCCACTCACTCCCTGCAAACTCAGAATCTGGGAAACTTTCTGGAGAGTAAAAAATTAAAGGAGAAAATTGTTCGAAGCATCACAATGTGTAATTTCGATGTGAGGCATAATGGAAGTAATTGTGTGGGAGGATATTACTTCATTATAAAGCTAAATCACATGCCCATCTGAGAGATCTCTGTCCTCTCCAGAGACCATTCTGTCAGGCTCTATAAGAGGTCTTCCAGTGGAACTAAAACAGTCTCCTATACCTTCAGGCTTGAGAGAGTTGTATAGCTTTTTAAACAGTTTCTAATGAAAACCCATTTAATTGCTTCTCCCCAGGGAAACTTCAAAAGTCATGCAAACTTCACAGAGCCCACATGTACATAAAACTCAAGCAATAGACCAGTAAGGAAATAAATTGTAGTTCTCCAATTAGCATTTGATATTTTCTACTGTTTTTTTGGTGGAGTGAATTTGTCTTTCTTCTAAACCATGCTGACAGATTAAATCAGTTACTAAATGTGGCACTATTTCATGTTTTAAGGGACACCGAAATCAAACACTCCAATTCACAGTGGGATTTGCTTTCTGCATAATATTTGGGGGAAATATGAAACAAACCAGCAGTTTCAAACATGCTAAAGAGTCTAGTATGTACAGGAATATTTTCCTCATATTCCATATTGCGTATTCACAGCTACTGCCAAACACAACAACAGAGATGGGGGTAGTAGGATATGAAATGGGAAGTGGTCAGATTTTCAAAGTGAGCTGCTGTGTGCCGAACACTTTTGAAACTCTGGCTCCTGACTCCTTTGTGCGGTTCCAGAAGGAAATATCTCCATGCTGGCAGTTGGCCAGACAGCTTTGGAAATCCTTGTGCCTAGTTATTTCATTAAAGCACAAAAGTCAATACTCATCTTACTCTGCCTGATTAAGCACTGTCACCAATCACTATGTAGCTGTAAGGTATGCATGAAATACTCCTAGATAAAGCCTCCATCTCCAGAGAAATGTGTCACTCTACAACCATAAACTCAGGTTCTGTGTTGAAACTAATCCACTCTGGCAGTGCTAGGGCCCTAGAAAAGTTTCATTGGAAATGAGAGAACTTACGCAATGGCGAAGTCACCCAATCTTTTCATGCTGCTTATATTATATTAAAAACACCTGGTTTATTTATACAATGACTAACAGATCAGGGTCCAGAAATAATAATATATAAACTTTATAGCAAAAAATATACATATAATAATTCATCCTTCTATGATATATAGAAATTATGTATATTTGTGTCTGTGGACATATATATAAATTTATGGGTTGTATTTACGTTTAGGGCACTTGTATACAGATATGTGTATCTACATACACACAGTATACATTTTTATATCTTTCCAGGTGCCAAGTGTGTGCATATAAACACAGAAATGCACACAGAGGAGCATATTTACGTGCTGTGAGTAGATGTGTACTTTGCAGAATCAGCAAGCAAACAGCCAGAGTCCTTCACTGGCTGTGAGCATTCAACAGGGTCAGTGACACCCACATTAGTGTCCACAGAAAGAGAACTAATGTCATCGCTGTGGGCACAGGACTGGCTTGATGCATCTTCCTTTGTGAAGAACCAGATTTGCTGGACAGTGGCACCCTGCGACACAGGGTTTGTTGCATGGGCCAATCTCATTCCAGTTATCACATGTTTTGACACATCCTGGGCCGCAGGTATCATAAACTGCTCCATGTTTGCACTGGGTTGCTGAAAGGCAGTCAAAAGAAACAAAATATGCATATTATATAGTGCCACACAAAGAAAGTTACGTGTCTTGGTTTGCTTGGTTTCTACTGTGAATATCAAAGAGCACATTTAGGTACAACGATCATTCAGAGGAAAAAAATCACTTGTAAAGAGATTCCACTGTATCAAGTACAACAGTGCTTTACACCACAAATGTAAAGGTAGAAAAACTCACAATCAAAAATTATTACATTCCTAGCTGGCTTGAACTTTTTGAGAATTGTAACACAGCTGGCTGTAAAAAAACTTTGGCAAGGTTTATATCTATAAGCAGATCTATGCTTTTTATTTAAGGCTTGACATTGTTTATTTGCAATGCCTTTTATCAAAGATTCCTGAAACATATGCAAGGACAGACAATCATTACCTCTTCCAAAACTGCACCAAAAAAAAAGAGAAAGGGGAATTCACCATTCAGACTTGCTATTTCTGAGATTATACTTTCAGTATTGCATATTGCAGAAAATCAAAGCATTACTGTTAATTCACCAGCACCATTTCTAACAAAATTTAAAAAATTAAAAATCAGTTCTTTCCATGACTTACTCTGTTCTACCACTGAGCATGAGTATTCTTATATTTAATGATTTCAGTATCTGTGCATTGATTTATAAAGTTGACAGTCCAAAGCATTTCCAACATAGGAAACCACTGAGTGCTCAGCTAAAAGCTATACACCCTACCGATCAATATTAAAACTCTTAATATTTTATATCCTGCCTTTTTAGTATGGAGAACAATACATGGTCCAATAGTGAATAAAAGCCTGTTATTCTTTCTAACAGCTATGCTGATGGCAAAACCAAAGACTGATAAAATAGTTTATAGATGATAAGGGACTCTGATGTATCCAAAATTATCATTTGTCATTTACAGAGAGGTGGTTGCATTAAGAGTGTTTCTTCCATTTTGAGAGACATTACCGGTCCAGATTTTTCAAAAAACAATTCCTTTATGGACCAAAAAAAGCAGTGCTCTGTTCTGAGGATTGGCCTTAGTGTGCCATTATGGTACTGTTATTTTTCATAAAGATTAAGTATGTATAAGGGTGTATCACAGAGGATGGAAGGATTTGTGCTGAGGCATTGGGAATTTAAGGGAGTCCTCCTCAACACTAACAAAATGATCTTCAAAGCAGCACAGAATTGTTGCCAGTTTCACTTCTTGTGCCTTTTGTGCCATTTATAAGTATGTGAACAGCAGCCCCAAAGAAGGAATTCTGTTAGAAATTCACACCAAGTTCTTAGGACACATATATAAAATCAGCAAGCAAAAAATGAGAAAGTTTTTTTTTTTTTCAGTACAGCAGAAAATTACTCTGAAGTTACAGAGAATCAACAGATGAATGTTAGACAGACACTGGGTATTTGGGAAAAAGAAGTTCTCTAGATTTAAGCATGAGAAAGCACCAGAGAAATCTAGCTAAAAACTAAATGAATTATCTTTTATTGAACATCTCTGTAGCACAGATTGGAAAAAAAAACATCTTTCAGCAATATTCAAGGTAGGTTTATTCTACCTGTGGGCATTGATCTTTTGAGAGATTTTTTCCAACTCTGCCTTTCTTTCTTGTTCTGCAGGTTACCTTTCATGCACACTGAAGAAGGGACTTAATAAAAGGAGTAACTAAAACAAAATCTAAATGAAACAGAAAATTTAGACGGTGGAAAAAAATGCAAGAAATATTGAGTATACAGTAAAATAGCACATTCACTACAAACTCTGCACTTAAGAGTGTTAAGAATAGAGACTGAATCTTTTTAAGAGGGGAAACAAAAATGTGGAGAGTTCCCAGGAGCTTTGCAAACAATGTATTAACTGTCTAGAAAAGCAGACCAAGATGTTCAAAGGCTGACAGTGATTATCCACACACAAGTGGATTATCTTGAGAGGGCTGTTTACTTGAAGCTTTTTTCCCTTCTCTCTGAAAATTAGTTTTCCTTCAAAAGATCTCTAATTGTCCCTCAATAAACGGAAACTTTAGGCTTTGTTTCCGTACAGAAAGGTCTGTAATAGTCGGCCAGTTCATTCCATCTGAGCTCTGTTTGATGCCTCAGCTGGTGGGTTCAAGGAAAGTTGGCTGAGATCTCCACCTTGCTTCCTCATCTCTGCCCCAGAGCAAATAAGAATACATTACAGTCCGCTCTCAGTGGCCATGGCATCTGTAAATAGTCTCCAGACCTGCTCTACCACACATGGATGTGATATGTCAAAACACCTGTTTTGCCATCAGATGATGCCATGTAGAAGATATAATGGCTTTATTTTCTGCTGTAGGCAGTCTGTAATGGCATTGTTAACTTGCTGTCAAGGGAAAAATCAGAAAAATACAATGGCTGCCGCTGTTTAAGTTCCCGGGATGGCTCTTATTGTTGAGTATTTCAGTTGTTAACATGTGGTGTGATTGATCCACAACATTCCACTTCATCAACAGTTTAAAAAATAAAAAGACATTCCCCAGTAGGCTTCCCAGGGACCGCTGAAATGAATCAGTACCATGTAAACATGGAAAACATAAGTGATGCCTTTGCACCCATCTTTTAAGGCAAATTCTTCCCTTGAAGAACTGAGCTCTGTTAGTTTGAACTTCCTCAGTGCACTAGCAAAAGAAATCAAAAAGTACAAAAGTTTCTAATAATACTGCATTTTGCAATGTTACCAGCCCCAACAGGATTTTTCCACTCTTCTTCTAGAACATGTGTTTGGCATGACAGATGTGAGCTTCCTCAGACTGCTTTCTGAGCCAGCTCCAGTCCAGAAGCCATTTAGTCACATAAATACAGCACAGTGCCTGAACTAATAAACCCTGCCTAATAAGGCTATATAGTTTTCAGACCAGAGCTGGTTTATTCCAGACAGTTTGGCAGTTTCACAGAGAAGACTTGTATCTGTTTGTGCCTTTCTTTCTAGGCATGACAGTAATAATTCAGGAAGAATTCTTGTTCTCAGCACAAAAGCCAAAATACCTAACATGGAACTGCTGAAGGATTCCCTTGATTGATGATATCTGTTAAATCTGAGTCCACAGAAATTTCTGAAATGATACTTGTGCATCAATGAATCATCCTGCTTCTTTTGTTAGCATTGCATAGCCTGGGCTTTTGAGGTGTTCTGTAGCACTTTCAAACTGAATGTCACTCGTGGTGCTTGCAATTCACAACATTTCCTTCTAATATAGAAGAACGCGATAGATCTGGGCATTGACCTTCCAGTGATACACTTGGGTTAATCTTTACAACTTCCATTTTTAAGGGGTTTCCACTGAAAGGTCACAATAGCCTTCCGACACGTACTCAGATTAAATAAAGCTATTAAAGGAAAGCAGCATTTAACTGGGGAAAAGAGTGACTTTAGTCAAAAAATTCCACAGCAGAGAAGAAGAGACCCAGGAGAGAAAGGCCCAAAATCAGATATGCATTCATCCTCCTGTAGTTCAACCGATCACACAGGAAAAAGAGAAAATCGTTCAGGTTTTATGAGCCTCTTGCAGAATGTCAGCCCATCAGTGCTATCATGTGCAATTTGCACTTCAATAAATTCCTTATCTGCTTTTTCTTCTTGCCTGTGTAGTTATGCGCATGGCAGGAAGTTACTGGCATCTGCCAGTCTTGCAGTGCCCTCAGAAATTCAATGTTAAATTACTATGGACCAAGGTCTTTCACAGTTTCAGTTTATTTAAATGCAGTTTATAAAGTGCTGAACTTTCCTTAGTTTAAAAAAAAAATCTTTTTTCTATCTCCTTTCCTTTTCATATCTCTTCCATTTGAATCCTCTTGCATTTATCACTTTCTCTTATTTCAATTTTCCCCCCCATTGGCTTTCCTGTTTTTTTTTCTTCTCCTTCACACATCATATTCCTTCCTGTGCCCATCCTAATAGGTCTCATTCCACTCTTCTTCCAAGCCATATTGCTTTCCAAACTCTTTCAGTTCCCTGTGCAGATCTCAACAATCTTTTCTTCCCTTTACTATTTTCCTTTTTCATTACCCTCTTCTCTTCACCTCTCTGGTCAAGTGGCAGCTGAAATTGCCCTTACAGAGTCAGCCTCAAAGAACAGCAAATCTTTAGCAGCAGTATTTTACTGAGGACTTAGAGGAGGCTGCCACAGTGGGGGAGAAGAAGGAGGGTGTACGGAACAGGACATGTAATTCAGCTTCCTGAGTATCCTGTTTGGCTGGCCCTCCAGACAACATAAGCTTTCTAAAGGTTTAAAAATGAGCTAAGAGTACAGCAGTCAGGGTAGAAGAACTGGAAACCACACAAAATCTGGTTTTATAACACACAAAAGAATAATTAAAACCTGACTTTACTAATAAGTACACTCCATTTTTATCACAACGCAGCTCTTCCAAGTCTCCCACCAGCTATGAAATGTCAAACAGGAAATGAAAGTCACTGAATGCTAAACTTTTATTAAGGATATATTGTTTCATGGCCAGCAACTTTTATCCATAATTAGGACACACTAAGTGTAACTATGAGTTTTGAGGAGCAAAAAAGATTAAAGTCTTGATGCTAGCCACTAGGAATACATGAAGTGCAGAGGATGCACTTTAATTTAATGGTATCTTTACTGTAGAAGATGGTGTTATTTGCCTGACACCAGATGCTTAAGTAAGTGTTCCAGGAGTATTTGACTGTACTCAGCTTTTCTATATTTTCTGCTTTACAAGATTTCCCCTTTCCCTCTAGAAGTCTTTAGTATGTACTGAGATTTAAAAACTTGAGTGGATTTAAACACTTCTTTCATTAGCTTTAATGGAAAATGTGTGTCTAAATTCCTACATAATGTTCTCTCAAGGACTGGTTTTGCCTTTGAAACTTTTTTTGTCTTTGGTAAAAGGCCAGAAAAATTGTGAAAAGAAGCCTCAATTAGTTAAGTTGTGATATAAGAACACTTGTATAAATTCCTTAAGGCAGGGACTGGAGTTTCTATTCTTTTTACAGCATCTACCACACTGTGGTCTCACTCTGAAGTGCTTTGGTCAAAAAAAAAAAATCCCAAAAAAACCCAGTCAAGATGCTTGTTTCAGGTTCTGCATGAATCAATCATGGATCTCCCATCAGATTAATAGATTAAAATTACACATGTTGTTAGTGCTGTCTGAAACCACATCCTTGAACAGGGCTTTCACTAAGTGACAGTTTAGATTGTTCTGTACCTTTGTAAGAAAAAAGCCCAAGTCTTTTGGGAACAGTCAATCGAAGGTAATTTTCTCTGTCCCTCCTCACCCATCCCTGCTATTGTGCCTGAAGTTGAGAGAGGTGACCATGAGGCACACGGAATCAGCAAAATGGACCACAGAATAATAGCTCTTTGACCAGCACTGAGTATACTTGTCTCAATTTTTCTCCAACTACCATCAATTGCTTTACATCAATCTGAATACATTTCCCAGCCAAATTGATGTCATTATAGTGTCCTAAATCAATAAGACCATCATCAGGGGAAATATTCATATGCATATTGCATTTTACATCAAGTGCCCATCAACCCTGGCCACCATTTCTTATAGATACAATTACTTACAATTACTTGAAATTACTGCAGTCCTAATCACACACTGAATCTGGTCCAGCTACCAAAATTTACGATGGTCTGCATTTTAATATTCCCATTAATCACTTTCTCTCTCCTTCCCTTGTTGGACCTACTGCAATCATATATGCATGTTGTCTCTGGAAATACAACTGTGATTTAACAAATCAAAGGAGTTTAAATAATATCTGTAATCAACTATTTACATATCGTGAAAAAAAAATGTTGGCACTTCTTCATGCAAATACATAAAATTAACATAGCAACATTAGAGATGTTTTGCATCAAAATAAACATTTCTAATATTTGATGGATGAAAATCTTTCTCAGTAAAGTCTTTCTCCATAACACTGAACATAACAGCCTTGCTCATGCAATCCCAGACCTTTCTAGCAGGTTCTTCTTTGATCCTCCTCCATCAGTAAAAAGGCCTACTAGTCTATGCCCTGCCTTACAAACAAGCAATCCCAAACTGCTTACCTGCACAGTTCTGCTCCGGTACCCACTGGACTTTAATCCCTTCCCTCTGACAGGCTCGGGCATATGCCAGGAATGACTCACAGTAGCAGTTTTTATGGACTGGACACTCACACATGTCTGTCACGCAGGACCTGCAGAACAAAGCCATGAAGAAATAAGCAAGGGAAGCTTTGGCAGATACCTGTCCAAAGGTTGGAGCTGTCTTCTTTCTATTCATGTTGAGTCCAATGGCACAGCAACTGGTGCTAAATGGCAGGAAAGTTAAACAAGTCTCTGATGTCACTTTCCAAGGGCACATCTCCTTTTTGATAGGATGCTCTGATGAAGAAGTCTCAAGAGCACCAGGGAGAAAACCTCACAGAAACAGAGGTGAGAAGACCTAAGACAATTCAGACAGAGAGGACCAAGACCACAGTGCAAGAAGGCAAGCTCCATTTGTGCAATGATTTTGTGTCAACCCAAGGTAAAGGCTTATATTTATTCCCTGGAAACTAATAAATTAATAATTTTACCAATAATAATAATAGCAGTAGTAGATGACTTCTGCAGGTAATAAGTGCATACCATTCTATGGAAGGGATGAGAAATGGTGTTCTCTCTACAGGTTACCTCCAAGTTTTCCCTCCTTTGAAGGCCCCAAAATAGCTATAAGCCTGTTTTCTCAGCAGCATTCCTACTATATGCCAGACTTTAAGAGGCTCCAAAGGAGCAAGGGTGATGCAGCATAACTGAGTAGTTCTCATGTTAGGAAATCCCCCAAGTGCTTGTTAACACCACCATCGTCTACCATGGAATAAGATGGAATCACCACAAACATGGCAGGAAGCAAAGCTGCTAACAGGGCCCTAAGTGAAACTGCTACTGCATGTGTCACCACTATATTTCATGTTAGCTCATACAAAACGTGTGCCTATTTGGCACAGACCTAAAATATAACTGGCAAAAGCTGGTGGATTCGCAGTTTCTGCATATGCTAAATACTTAGATGCTTCTGCAGTGCAGCAACACAAATCCAGAAACACCGACTGTCTACTGCTTCAAGTGGAATCAATAGAAGCTAGGGACAGGATGCTCAGAAGACATAGTTGTCATCCCTCCGAAAATCATGTCCTCACTTCCTCTGATTTCCACTGAGGAAATCATGGGTACTGGCAGGCAAGAGCCCTCTGCTCCATGCCCTTTCAGGAACTTCCCCATCCCTGAGAGGATAAAGCAAATATGAGCTCTCCATGTTAATTAGTCTAGCTACAGACAAAAATTCAATTGTCTATTAGATAGATACAGGCTTAATGTTCTAGAAACTGAACAGGTAGTAGGTTAGAAAAGGTGCAAAAACCTCAGCCAAAGAAATCAGGAGCCCTAATGCCCACAGTGTTTTAGAGTCACTAGAACAATTGATTCAAACCCAGGAGAGTGGATCAATGGTTCAAACACAGGCAAGCTTGTTTCTGCATGTCCCTTGAAGAGTCCCTTAAAAGAGGAACATTTCCCCTTGACAAAGATCTGCTTGACATTTCCACAAACTTTTATCATTTTACTCTCAGTGGATCCTCAACATAAAATCATCTTAAATACACTGTGACAAATAAGCAGAATAAGTGCTCACGTAAAGATGTTACCTATCCTGTAATTGCTGATCTATGTGTAGTGTAGATAAACATCATTGTTTTGGTTCAAATACATAACGTGTTTATATTTACACGTTGGGGATTTCATCTGAAATAACTTTACTTTTAAGGGACTGTCCTGGTTCAAGGTAAAATAGGGTAAATTTTCTAGTTTGTAACTTCACTTTTCAGCGAGGCCTCTTCTGTCTGACTAAACTCTGAAATTAACTGCACAGTGTTCACTGTTCGCTCCCAGACTGGTAAGACCAGGGAATGGTATGCAAGAAGCTCTTATTTTCATTATTCACTGTGGTGATCAAGGTCAGAAAGTTTGTCAACCACCCTACCGGGGGGCTGGAAACAGAAAGACATAGAGAAGTCCCACCTCCAAGGAGGAGCGGACAGGGCAGGGGACCCAAAATTGACCAACAGGAGTATTCCATCCCATCTGCCCCATGCTCAGTATAAAAGCTGAGGGATCGAAGGGTCAGGCTCTTTGGCCCTTCTCTTTTCGTGCTTTGTTCTTTCTTCAATGGATAACATCTAGGAAAGACTCTGCCTTTGACCCTGATCCAAGCACTCCTGAATCCAGATCCGGCATCCAGCTCCTGACTGAACTGGCCCCAGCCTGGGACTCTCCCTGCGTCTGCTGGGGACGTGATCATCATCCCGGGAGCTTGATACGGTTTTGTAAATATTGTATACCTTTTTATCTTTTCCTTTTAATTTTATCTATTATTTCATTATCTATTAAAGTAGTTTGGAATTCTTCTAAACTCACAAATCTCCTCATTCTCTCCTCTCTTCCGAGAGAGCAGGGGGGGCCATCTGTCACTGGGGGAGTCCTTTTGGGCCTAAACCAGGACAGGGACAAAATAATTTTATTTCACTTTAGTTCTGTGATTGGTCCCTTTACATTTTTCCCAGAAGCAGATGTTGCTGTATGGGTATTGCTGCTGATGGGCTGCAAGGAACAGATTAGTACAAGATCCTTGACATTGTTTGATGCTGTTAGATGGTAAAAAACCTTGCATAAGCACAATGGGTCGTCTTGTTAAAGTGACACGCTAAATAACTTTACATAGCTCTCTTTGGCCAAAATATGCTTGATCTCCCTGCAGCAAGCACTGCTCCAAATACTCCTCAGCATCTAGGAAGCAGTTTACATTGTAGTAGATGGAGTATTGTGTCCAGTTCTGGAGTCCTCAACATAAGAAGGACATTGATCTATTGGAGCAGGTCCAGAGGTGGGCCACGAAGATGGTCAAAGGGCTGGAGCAACTGCCCTATGAAGACAGGCTGAAGGAGTTGGTGTTGTTCAGCCTGGAGAAGAGAAGGCTCAGGGGGGACCTTATAGTAACTTATCAGTACCTGAGGCAACCCTACAGAAAGGCAGGGGAAGGACTTTTTAATATGATATCGGATGGGAGGACCAGAAACAACAAATGTAAATTGGAAGGGGGTAGATTCAGGCTTGACATAAGAAAGAAATTCTTTACAGTGAGGGTAGTGAAACACTGGAACAGGTTGCCCAGAGAGGTTGTGGATGCTCCCTCTCTGGAGGTGTTGAAAGCCAGGCTGGACAAGGCACTGGGCAGCCTGTTCTAGTGGAAGGTGTCCCTGCCTATGGCAGGGGGGTTGGAAGTCGATGATCTTTAAGGTCTATGATTCCATGATTCTATGAAACTTAGTTATTATTAATGCCTGAGCTGTTTAGAGATGCTTGCCAGTGCCAGGTTGGCCATGTGTTCACCAACTTCCTGCCTTAGAAATTCAGAAATTCTAAACCCAAGGGAATTTTTCTGCTTTTTAGAGAATAAATTTTTTTACCACTACTCAGAGAAGGGTTGCCAGCTTCTGCACCTACAGCTGCTTCTGGTAGTTGCATCAGCTCAGGAAATCTCCAGGATTACTGTCAATCATCCAGTCTTTTTCATCATTATCATGCTTGTGGCAAGGCTGGCCCTGACAAACCTGGGCATGAATAGTCTGGGGCATTTGGAAGGCCAGGGCACCATTCTTAGTCTGCAGGAGGGCAGCCACAGGTGCAGAGAGTTTAGTCCCTACATGCATATCACTGGCACAATGTCATTGGCCCTTAGCATTGAGATGGCTCTGGACATCCAGACAGGCTCCATAGTGAAACACCTCCACTTTGTCTGGGATCAGCATGTAAAAGAAGCCCAAATATCAAATCATTACACTCATATAGAAACAATCCTACAGGAAAACTGCAGTGTAAATTTTTTTATAAAATGATGCCATGTTTCCACCTATGGAAATGCCCACAAGATATTTCAGGCAGACTTAGCTCTGATCTCAGTGAAATAAATCACTCAGAGATGCAATGATATTATGGTCCAAAAGAAAATTACTTTTCTTTAAAGGACATATTTAGATTTCTAAAAAAATACTGGCTGTGATGGTACACTTTATCTGGGGTCCCTGCTCCAAATGAGAGCTGGATCACAGCCAGCCTCTCAGTCCTCAACTGGTACTGAGTGAATGCTTTTGATGCTGTCTGTGTTGCCTGCAGGGTGTGTGTCAGAGACGGTGCTAATTGGGCATGTATAATCACAAACAGTTGCACAGGGAAATCCATGAAGTGAAGGCATCCGGCAGCTGTGGGACACACCCTTGAAGGAGACAAACACACACACACTCTGCCGACAAAGTGAACTAGATGAGTACAATCCTTGAACAACAGCCTTTTTTCACCAAGTCCCACAAAGGGCAAAGAACTGAATCCTGTGCTACATGCACTATTAAAAAGAAAAAGAAGAAAAGATCACAGCAATGAAGGCTACAGCCTTAGTCGGTGCCACGCAGGATTGAAATTGCAGATGTTCATTCACTGAACATCAGCAGTTCCTTTTCAATTCCTTTTCCTTTACAGTACGCTCAAGTTCAAAACCAGAACCAACTATTTTAAGAGGGAAAATTTCTTTTTGCACTTCTTTTTTTTTTCCACTTCACAACAGGAGTGTATGCACTGCATTTTTCAAACCTTTTGGTACCTTAAAGAAGTGGCTCTATGCAGATGGAAAATACATCTTCCTCTTTCCACCTGCAAGTCTTAACAGACTTTTCAAAAGGAACTGAAGACTACATTCATTTTATGCATGTGAAGAGACATTAGGATTTGAAGAGGCTCATCCATTGTACCTGGGATAAGCTTTACACTTGCAAACTCCAAAGCCTGAAGGGTCACTTGCCTGTAGATGAGGACTAAGTTCCAGCCCTGCTACCCAGTGAAACAGACTTCTTGGGGTAAGTTCTGATTGTGTTTGCCAAATTAGAGTTTTAGTATAAGCTTTGCCTAATTTACCACTGGTTATGGAAATACCCATACTCTACACAATGGTCAGCTTGGATTCCCATAATCACACCAGAGTGCCCACAATTCAGCAGCATCAGGGATTCCTGATCCAAAACTAGATCTTCTTTCTCTTCCTTCACAGGAAATACAAAAGCTTGTGACAATAGTCATGTTGTTACAAGACAGCTTAGGCTGCTTTTCTTACAAAGCTTCAGTGAACTGACATTACTTATGGCCCCAGCTAGAGAAGTAATTTCTTAACATGAGAAGACGAGCCACATTCCAATGTATAATGGAAAGGCTCATGCTTGTGCTACTGCAAGCTTTGTCTTAACTGTATGCTGAGGCTGGAGATCATTCTCTCTTCAGAATTTACTAAGATTGATGCAAAAGCAGCATATAACTCCCAGGGAAGGTAATTTTGGAGGCTGCTAACAACACATAAGCTCTTACATGTATTGAGAATTTGTACAAAGCACTTGCCTGGGGAGCAGTTTCATGCAGCAAAGGCAGTAATTTTCAAGGATCATTTCTTCCAAGAGCAGGTAACTGTATCTGCACTCACTCTGTGCTTTTACCACACATCATAACAATGGTAACATTACCTTAAATTAGGGATCTGATAAAAGCATCCATAACAAAGTTGAATTATCAATGCCTTGACCTTTTTCCCCAGTAAGTGGGAAAGTGCCCAGAAGAAGTGGCAGGAAGCATTCACGAAGTTTGTAACAGAAACTCCTCCATGGTACAGGAACCCCCGCACTGCTGAACTGGCTCCAAAACACCTTTAAAATATGGGAGCAGAAAGGAAACTCACAGCTCATCTTTTGTGAGCAGGGCCTAGCAAATCTACTGCAGGCATATGGTTGCCCTGGGGAAATCTCATTCCTATAAAGAGAGCAGCAGGCGCAATGACTGACAGTACCACAGTTATTTTGGGCAGGTTGCAGAGGAGTTTGCAGCAGTAGACATTTGAATCACACATTCAGATTTCATCCTCATCCCTGACTTCTGTGCGAATTAGTCAGCCCTAGATTGCACTGCCCCACAGAACCAAGCAGAAAAAAATGGTAAAGCACACAGCTCAAACAAAGAAGAAGGGATGTGTGTGATCTAAGATTTCTAGGGCACAGCAGTCACATTACAAACACACTGAAGAATCCTAATTTAACTGAGTGACATTGCTCCTGCTCCAATTATAGTACTGGCAACCAGAGATAATTAAACAGAATCACCCAAGATATCCACATCCATCTCTGCCTTGCCAAGGCACCCTTCCAAAGCATTTAGTTAGAGAAGTTCAGCCAACTTCAAAAAAGGATGCTTTAAATGCAAGTGGTGATTATGGTTGATAATTTCCAGCATAGTACAGACAGCCAGCAATTCAATTTTGATTTCCCTGTACATGCAACTCCTTTAAAAATGAAAAAACACATACTTTCCTCACAAAGAGAAAGGAAAAATAGTATTTTCCAGACACTGAATAAATGAAGGTCCACATAGAGCCCTGAAAAAGCATACTATGCTGCACAGTATCACCACAAGCCTATACTATGTGCTGCTAAAAGCATTATTCAAAAGCTTTCAGAAAATCCCAAAAAGAGTGTTCTAAGTGTATTTTTAACCTTTAAATAAAGACATGCCATGCCAGAAATGTGTTTTATTGCCTTAACCAACATTACTCCATGAATATGGTGAAATGAACAATGAAACGTTCTGGAATGTTTTCTAAAACTGCATAAAATTGAAGTTCTCAGGACAGCACTTCTCTGACACCACTTTTATAATAATCCTGAGTATGCAGTAGCCGTGGTAAAAGCAATTAAAAGGAGGGAAGGAGGAAGAACCAAATACAGAATGAAACAGCACAGTAATCTTCCCTGCTTCTTCATTCACGATAATTCTCCTGACAAGCAGGCTTTTTCTACCTAGTGCTTGGATCCCAAGAATGGAAAGGTTAGCTAAAATCCCTTGTGGGGAAATAACTAAACCATGACTGAGGAAGACAAAGAAGCCCCATACTGGGCTCCAAAAAGCATCTGGTATAACTCAGAATATTTCCTAGAGATGAAAGTTATGGTTATGTTGAGCAGTTGACTTGTCACGTTTAGAAAGAGCAGACTTTAGCTCAAGAAACTCCAAAAGAAAATGGAAATGCCAGTGTTGGATGACTTGCTTGAACTCTTGCTATCCCACTCACTTGTATTAAGTGGAGAAGAGCATTCACCTCATCAGCTTCAGCTTCATTTGCCTCGGGCCATGCAGAATTTACTTTTAAACTCCTGGCATCTGAAATAAATGGTTTTGTGTGCAAGATCTCAAGTGATTTGAGTTCATTTGTAGCAAAGGGCTTGAAGTAGTATAAAAACACTCCTCTGAGCACCTGATATACAACTTTGAATATTGAACTACTGGAATAAAGAGTATGAGTTTTTTAACTTGTTTAAAGAAAGTTCTCGATATCACAATAAAATGTGCCCATCAAAAAATACTCTTTTCTACATACAGCACACATACAAATTGTTCTGCTTGCTTTTGTGAGTCTACTGCAAAGAGCATTTAGCTGCCTGCATGATCTGTGGTTTGTATATCTGGGTGGAAAATACAAGGACCACAATAAATCTGCTCCAGAACAGACAGTTTCAAAGCTTATTATAAAGATGTTATTTGCAATAAGAAGTTTTGATCAATAAAGACATACAGAGGCAAATTTAGGACTACCACCTGGAATTTGACATTGAAGGTTCAAAATCTGGAACCTCTGAAGACATGTATTTCTGCCATTAATCAATATCCCACAGTCATCCACTTCCAAATACAAACCACATGTTTAGTAAATAATAGAGTAGTTATATGTGAAAAATCTCTTAGTGCTTTATGAATCAAAAAGAATGTCAACCCTCAAGATGTTTTCTACTTAAATCCCATCTTTCTTCGGCCCAGTAACATAAGGTGTATAGTCTACATGCTCATCACTTAGTCCCTGTGACACAGTGTTTTGACAAAATTGATCTGCTTTGTCTTTACAAAATACATTGTTTCCCCTTAGAAGCCACAACCAAGACAAATTTCTAAATTTCATAATTAGAATCTCTTTAGTCAGTAACATTCCTTCCTACTTATTCTCCTCTGATACAAAGCAACAATATCCAAGCTACTTCAACCGAGTGCATCAGACTGGTATTTCAGATGTCTTTCTCATGAGAAGAAAAGAAATGGAGGATGTCTTAGTGGAACTTCTCCGTATCCATACTGGTACTTCGACATTTGCATTCAGCTCACCGTATGCACACACTTAGCTTAGCACTTAGACTGCTAATGTGAACTTACTTTGTGACAGAGTTACTTCACAGTAATGGAATTTTCAGTGTCCTCTGGGATAGCTGCCATGGAAAATCCATCATAATTTTATGCTTTTGCATTATGTAATTAAGATAAAAATTTATCTTTTTCTCCATGTTTAGACTTAATTTTTAAAGAAGAATCCACACAATCTCCATTTTTTCAGGCATGAGTGGAGACTGAATTCATACCTTCTATAGTGAAAGTTTAAAACAGTAATTTCAATTCAATTTTAAAAAGGCAGACATGGCTTAATGTACCACTCAAGTGGTACATTCAATCAACAGTTAAACTTTATCATTATATTTCATACAGTGCAAACGAACACAGCATTGACTAAATTACTCTAATATGACTACATCAGCTTTAATCCTAGTAGAAAGACAGCCCATTAGTGCATTCTTTGTGACAGTCCTCATCTGAGAAAAGCCAGAGATTTTTTTCAGGAGCATATAAACAACCGAGATTGAACCTCAAAAATTATTGAGAAGTTTTGAAGTCATGACCCTACAGAAACATACTACATAGATATACCAAAAGCAGATTGCCAAAGCTATGACATAGACATATGAAATAGCACAAAATTTAAATATTTTAAAATAAAAATACAAACTAAATAATCTCCTTCACTCTACCGACAAAATATATTGTGGCCCTGCTATGCTATTAGTAATAAAAAATAAGTCTCATCCAATAACAAGCACAATGGGATTCTGCATTTTATAATATTTCTGAAGCATATACATAAACTGAAGTTATCTTCAGCTTTTGATGATGATTTGCTGTATATATTTCCAAGGAGGTCTTGTGATATAATAATAAACAGGCTGGTTAGTTTAGAAACTCACATTCTTAAACTCTGTAGAACCCACTCCCTAGTTCAACACATATATAATTAACTTCAGTCAAGCATATTTTTCCTCTAGGTGGCTGCAGAGTATTTAAAAAGTTGCTGGCTCCAGATGGAAAATGAAAGAAAGAGAGCAAGGGAAAAAGCAGATAGGAGACTGCCACCTACAAAATAGGTTTCCTCCTTTAGAAAACATGTCAAAATCTTGTTTCAGCAAAGCCAGGCTCAGCGAGCAGGCTGCTCTTGCAGCCTGCTAAAAAATATGACTTGCAAGAGGTGGTGCAAGAGTTAGTTTACATGAATTGAAATGCTCAAAAAGCCTGTTTCCAGTTTTATGGCTTCCCATGTGGTCCTGGCCCAGGCCCATGCAAAGACAGAAGCATATAAAGCTTGATTTTAGGGGGAATTCAAACTCCTGAATGCAAAAGTGTGGTCCTGGCTTAGTTGCCCTGACCCCAATAATGTTGACCTCTTCTTGTTGGACAATTAGCCCCCACTTTTTTGTTTCCTCAAGCACCTCCGCTTTTGCTCTGCATGTTCTCAAGACTGCATGGACACTGGTGGGCATAACCCCATCTGGCATTCTGATAGTGAAGTCCTGTCCACTGAAGAAGGCTACTAGAAAACAGCAGCAGTGATCTCATTGTACCATTCAATAGACCAGAGGGAGAAGCTGAGCATTATAGTTTAATAGCAACACAGGACTCAGACAGGAGGCAGAGACATGATTTCTGGTCTTTGGTCAGCTTGACTTTGCCTGCTACTTCACATGGAAAAAGCTTTGGATAACGGATGATCTGCACACTGCTCTAATTCTTTAACCTTCCTGAATGCAGGTTGTCAATTGTAAAATACCCTACAGAGACTGAAAATACAGTGAATGAAATGCTTTCTCAGTTAAATTGATGAGAATTTTCCTACTGATACCACAGGAGCCAAGTCAGAAATGACATCAGCCTTTTTTTGCAGTACTCAAGGCTTTGAAGGATCCAGATGCTTTCATGACATAGCTGAACATTAAATTCATGCTTCCTAAATTAAAATGCTTGGGATTAAAATTTCCTGTACTAGACAGAAGTAACTCCACAACATATCAGCCTGGCCTGGAAGCCACACAGATGTTACAGTCAGAATGACCTAATTCTGGGTGAGATGGGAAGAAAAGATACGAGCAGACAGAGACAAGGTATGCTCTCCTTTGTGATAAACTTGCCTTTCAGTATGTTGGTTTGGGCACAGTCATTTACTTGGCTAACTACAAAGACAACTCTGATGTGAACCAACATTCTTTAAAGAGAAATGATCAAACCCTCCCTATCACAGAATGGTCACCATCATGGGTTTCTTTTCTGCTTATCTTTGGGTGATGTCCAGTGGCAAAGATACTAAGATAAATTCTGGGCTTTGTCTTGTATACAAAATCCTAAACATCTGAATTTAACTTTGCCTCTTTTAGTTGTCTAGGGGATTCTATCGATCAGATCAGTGCCCAGCATTAGCTACCTTGACTGTGCTGCCCAATGGAAGCACAAAGCCATTCATCCTCACTCCATCACTTTTCCCTCCATAAAGTCTTCCCGAGCCTCTCCACAGAAGCAGCGGAGAGATCTCAGGCTGGTACCACTTTGTTTTGAAGCTTGCTGTCAAAATTGGCAATGGCTGCAAGCTATTTTAAACCTTTCTAACCAGAGAAGTTTGTGGGTAGAAACTGTCAGCACTGGGTGTGCCTTTCAGGCTTCAGGAAGAAGAGCAGCCCCTATAGCATGTCTCCTGAAGAAGCCCAGCTGACAGGAGAGGGAAATCCCAGAAGGCAATACGGAAGGACAAACTGTTGCTGGAAGTTATGCAGGATTCATACTTCATGTTCCCCAGGGGTGCTAGGGAACCATAATATTTACAGTCCCTATCTCTGGGAGGGTACTGATTTCTTCCTTTTGAGGTGAGCATGTGACACCCACTCACTATTTTTTCCGCTCCCATGGATCTTTCCACAGGTGAGGAGCCCAAGGGCCCATGTGAAAGCATGAGCAGATTGGCTCTGTTAAAATAAAGATTCTGTTTCCATGCCAGTAAAGAAAAAAAGGAAGGAGCAGGAAAAACATGAAATAGTGCATATGATATATAGAAGGAAAAGTGCTTTTTCATATTATTTTTTAAAAGTTTTACATTAAACTTTAGTCACCTACAGAGCAAGTTTTGGAATGCAGCTCCCTCATCCCCTTAGGATGTTCTGCATTTTATTACATTAGTAATCAAGAACAGCTTATTCCTAACAGAGCTACTGTATGGAAGCTCAAGCCAAAGAGGCAGAAGTAAAAGCCCCTCCTGACTGCAGCCACTATTCTGCAGTCAGTGATTTACCACAAATTTTATCAAGTGCAAAAGAAATTTTTCTTACCAAGAAATAATAAATCACAATTAGATTACATGCATCCAAATGTTACCCATATGATGATTAGATTTTAGCTGAAATATCTAATCAGAATGAGCAAAGGAATGTATCAGAAGAGGGAGGAGGTATTGGTCATGAGACAAACTGAGTAATGAGAGAACATTAGAATATATTCCTTCCTCCCTCTCTATCTTTTCCCCCTTTCTTCCCTGCTCTGTCTCCTATCTCAGTGATTCAGGGAACATGAATGATTAGTAACTGCAGTACTGCAACTCCAGCAAGAAATGATGGTTATCTCCAAGAAAGGCAGTAAAGTAATGCGACGATTGGNGGAGCAGGCAATGGCAGGGAAGTATGGTGGAATAAATCCTGTTACACATAGCTGCAGCATCTGTTGCAGTTCAGAAACATTAGGGAGGCAAAATAAAAGCTCTGCTGACCAAGACGAACCTAGAGAAAGGACAAGACACTTCAGTAGGATCATATGGGCACAAAGAAACTTGCATATATATGGCATAAGCCATATCAGTTCTGTGTACAAAAAGAGTTATGGTCTCCAGGGACACTATTTAGAAGGTTTCATAAGCTCTGTCAAATTGTTGCATACTAAAACACTAGGAGAAATGACCAAGCATTTAAGATGAAATTTACCTCACAATGTAGTGATGGTCTAGTGTTCCCAAGGTGTTTCCATTCAGATCGAACATTCCTAAGTAAATAGTGATCCCTCTGCTTTGGTTCATTATGAATTCTACATGAAGTACTACAGAAAGAAGTAAGATCTCTCCTTGGTTTCTGGAGTTATTTGTCTGGATGCAGTCAGCTTTGAGATTCTGCTTTCTCACAGTGATATGTGGCCAGATCTGAGTTGCAAGATAGTGGCTCCTGAAAATGTTGTGGAAAGACATCTATTCTTCAAAAGACTTCTGAAGATACACTCCAGTATGTTGTACCAAATGTTTTCTGCCTACATTGTGACTCTTGTAAATAAGACCTATGTTAACCAGAACTGTTCACCTCTACTTTACTTTTTCTTCATGTGTGCATACAAATTTGCTCTTTTTTTACTCTGAGGTCAATAATGAAATAAGCTATGACTAGCACATAGTTCTGTTTACTCAGTGGCCCGTCTATTTACACTGGATATCTTTCTGTTTGCTGTTAATAGAGCAAAAAAAGAGGAAAGTAGATTTTAACACTTGTTCGCTTGCCAAATAGGTTCATGAAATCACACAGCACATCTATGGAGATGTGTGTGTTCCATCACACTCTGCATGGATGTCAGCTGCAGCAAAACCGTGTCTCTCCCCATAAGAATAGCATGCACACAGAAATTAGAGTCTCATCTTATCTCAAAATCTTCTCAGAGAGACTGTATTATTGGGAAGGGCAAAGTGAGTGTTTCTTAGAGATCCCTTTATGTAACAGTAGCAGCAGCCATGGAAAGAAAGAATCCGGAGGCAATGAATTTCTTGATCCCATCTGGGCAAAGAGTACAAACAGAATCATTACATCTGCATGAAGAGAGTGATGGTGATGGAGTATTAGCAGAAGAAGCAAAATTTCCAGAGTCAAACATTGTGGAAATGAGTAAAAGCCACAGAAGGAAATGGAGACTAAAGAGAAAGGCCAACAGTAAATATCTGCACATGCTGTCATTTGCAAGGGGGGCTGAACCAACAAGGAGTAGCCACTCACTAACATTGCACCTATTAGCCTTAAAATAAAACAGAGAAAACAAAAGCCTCACCAGTGGAGGAATACTCTTTTCAAGATCAAAAGTCAAGCAGCAATAAAATCTGTGTCAAAAAACATAGGTGGAGGAGGGTGTGCATGCTCACTCGTGAACATCTGCACTAAGAAGCCACTTAAGTAACCATGCAACAGCATGGAAGCAACATATGCAGCATGTAGACCACCAGCTGTGCAGTAATAATACTTTGAATATCCAGAGTGCCTTTCATCTGAATACTGCAAAGCATTTTCCAAACAAATTAAGCTCCACAACACCACTGTGAGCTTCTTATTTAATGGTAGGATTATTTCATCCTGCACCAAAATGCTGTTGCTGCCAGAATGAAAAGTAACACCTGTTTATCATCTCAGAAACCTTGTACAGTTTTCATTACAGGAAATGACAAAAAGGGGGTAGTTAAGTTAAAGTGCAGGAAGACTTGAGGTGATCAGAATCAAATGATCAGAGATGAAACTCAGCTAAACAGAATGTTATGCCTTCCTTCCCTCTCTCCTCCTTTACTTTTTATACAAACTCTCACATTAATTTTTATACCCCCATGCTATTCATCTCTGGTCTTTATTTCGACTTGGGAAGAGGAAACTGCGTCTGATATATGGTTATAGTGGTCTCTACAGATGTGCTCAGAAGTACAGAAAAAATATCTTGGTTGTGCACACTCAATAAGATGCATTGCTGTGCATTGCAAATAGCTTTCCTTTGTACTCCCTCAGATCTGTTTTTGTAAGGTATCCTGATGATTGTAGTACAGCACTGCCTTCGAAGGCAGCATGCCATCTAGTAAGTCCGAAAATAAACTTCTTGCAGTGTGTGTGCTTTCAGCCCCATGAGGTAGGTACCCCATATAAGCAGCAATCTGACCTGACTCAACTGCAATAGCGAGACCCAACTGTCTGTTTTTTAAGAGCAAGGAGAGAGGCTGGAGAACATGACACTTGAATATTGGAAATATTACAGACACTCCATTATAATTTCCTCTCTCTGCTTCTTAATACACTCAGTTCTCAATCCCATTGAGATGTTATTGGGGGAAGCAGTTTGATGAAGAAGCTGTAGAAGCAAAGCAGGCTGGTTCTTTATCAAATGAAGCTCTGTGCTGGCAGAACTACTTATAAAACTGTATGGGACAGACTGTCCTGAACTCTGCAAAGCTAGACAAACACATCTTTAAAACTTAAACTTCTTGAGGGCAGCAGCAAGGTTTCTGATCTGTGCTTGACAATAGCACCCTAGGATCTTAGCCTATGAATAAGGTTTTTTGATTTTATGGTTAGTTAAATAAAAGAGTAGCTAAGACTTGGAAATGACTAAATGTATTTCTAAGAAATTGTTAAGCATGTTTGGTTATGAAGCAAGTAGCTCTAGCTTTGGCTAAGGAATATATTTTAAATATTTCTACATTTACCATCTCTGAGCTGGTCTCAGCTGGGTAAGCGGTGGTTAACCTCAGGCCAGCTTTCTCCTTCTCCCAAAAAGCCGATTCCAGAAGGACACAGCCTGGCTTGAGAAAAAAAGACTCTTTCATAGAAAGATTTTCCAGAAACACTGTGTGTTGGTATAACTCAGTCCCTGTTGAAGCCCAGGGTAAAATTTTGTTTGTCTGTAATGCCAGGTATGGTTGGCCAGCACTAGTTGCTTTTGATCCTACATGACCAGCTCTGAAAAAGTTCTCTCATATCCATATACTGACTTTTCTCCAGAGAGAGCTGTTTCTTTTCTCCAAGGATGTAACTGAATTCATGTGCCAAGTTGCTCACTTCTCCACCAGGACTGACGACTTAATTTCAAATAAACCATGAAATGGCACAAATTACTTGGGGAGAATAAAATGTTCTCTTTCACTATGTAAGTTCATTATTTTAAATCTCGTATGCCAGTTTTGACCATTTGTTTTATATAGGATTGTTCTTAGCAATATCTCAAAATAGTGAATAGAAGGATTAAGTCTTAGAACAAAACAGGAACAAAAAAGATATAATTTTCAGTTCTGTGACACATGGGATAACCATTTCATCTACTTTTTTGATGTATGATCTGAGCCCACACAGTCTGACCCATTTACAACAACAGTACTAATGTGTGGGGGACTTTGAAAGGTTTCTGTTCACAGAAGTATCAACATCTACTTCCATTTTGGTTTCCTGGGACAAATAAAATGGACATCTGAATTGTATTTTATATTTCAGTTTGGATGAACCTCAGAGCTCAGAAGGTAACAAAGCTGAAACCTAAGCTGCACACCAGCTCCAGCTTGCCACTTGATATGACAGCAATTCCAGATCCAACATCTGTTCCAAACTAAACTCATTCTCCATTCCTCATATGCATATCCTCATATACACACAATGGAATACTCAATTTTAAGGACACTTGTCTCTGGATCTGGATCCATTTTGGGCCACTTCTTGTTTACAGACAGTTTCACTAGAAAGACCAGAGATTCACAGAGATCCCAGGCAAGGATCTCTACCCAACTTTCCTAGCCCCAAATCTGGCTTTGCAGTAACACATTATATTTGTTTTCAACAGTGGAATTGTATTACATATGATCATGGTTTCATCAGTGACAATTTATGGGATTTTTCCCTCTAACCCTCCCACATCTGGCCCTTCACAGAACTTTTATCTATCTACAGAAATCAGTTGAAAACTATGTCTTTTCCCTGGCCTTCTCTGAACCCCTGACATTCAAATCAGAAAATGTAATAGGGTAGCAAGAAGAAAAAGAAGAGTTGTGGTGGACAGCAAGGGCAGACTCTATTCTGGGGATACTGAAGCCCATAAACCTGCTTGATTGCGTGGCCATACTCGGTACCTTGACACCCAGCTATGGAGAACCTTGGCCTTAGAGCACTAGGGAGCTGGGGTCAAAGTGTCTCCCAACTTTCCAGATAGAGAGACTATTATTAATTGGTTTGGAAGGCTTGGCAGGGAATCATGGTGGTGTCATATGTACCTGTCCTCAGGGCTTGACTGCTTTTGTGGTGATGCTCCCTTCTTGCCTCAGCTGCCTCTTTGCACTTCAGAAAACACTCTTCTCCATTTTCTTTGCATTCAAATAGAACACAAAAGCCAAGGAAATTAGAAATATGCTGCTGATGTGCTCCAAAGACTGTAAACTTTGTGGGGAGAGAGCTGGTCATCCACACACTGGTGTTTTCCACCATGAACTCCGTGAGGATAACAGCCAACCTAACCACCAAGTGGTTTTTATGCCAACCAGAAGGCGCAATGACAGTAAGCAGCCCTGAATGGGCAGGTAAGCCACAGAAGCATTTCTTTTTCCCATGGTCTGTTTTTATACTTCATTTCACACACAAGTACATGGGTAACTTGGAACCTCAAAAGTGAATGCATAGCACAAGTCAATGAATTGTAAAAAATATTTCCAGCTGCAAAGCATAACTAGATTCATGTGCAGATACTGTAAAAACTTTTAAAGTCAAAGTAGCTTGAAATGCTGCTTTTCCCTGTATGTTTCCTGCTAAGTTTGTGCAGCATATATGCTTTTGAACTTGTAGAAAATCCCAAATTTTTTATTTACAAATCACTGGCACAGTGAGAGCCTTGGCATAAAAATCTCCTACTTGACGATAAACAAAGCAATGTATTTCCACAGAGTATTGACAAAAGTCCTGCTGGACAGGTGGGGAAAGACTCCAGCATCTTTACATAGCTTCTGCTGAGGATATCACTCTGCTGCTGATAGTTATCCATGTAAATATCCAATAACAGAGGTAAGTCACCATCTCACTTAATGCAACGTGCAGGCTGCTCACCGAACGCAAACAGCTTTCAGCCACAGGCTCAGCTCAAGCCAAAGGCAGCTGTTAAATTATCTGCACTGATTGTCAGATCTCACATCTGTGCAGAGGAAAGAAAGAAATGATGCCAAGTCTTTAGTTCATTCTTAGCATTCTTAGGCAATGGGCAGATCCAACCAAGGAACCTCTATCTTCCCCTTTAGGACCTAATTACGTGAGAATAGTGATAGTTTGTGATCTGTCCCATATAACACACAAACCAGGTCTTCAGCAGGGGAGAGCAGCCTTTGGCCCCATTTACCATCCTGCCCATTGCTCTGCCTCACAAGGCACTTCAGTATTATCTGAGGCACCTGTGCCTCAGGCCATCTCTGTGTGGTAGGCTCTCATTTTTTAATTCCAGTGCATTCCTAAGGAAAAACAAAACATACAGATCACACCCTGTGACTAAAGAGTGATACGTGACTGAAGTTTCTGGGATACAAATGCTTTGTGGGGTTTCCTCTGGTGGAGCACTATCGACATGCTATCTGAACTTTCCAAATCCCAACCCTCTGCAAGGGTAAATGTAGCCATTGCATCTGACTTCCAAAAGCAGTGAGGAATAGGCTCAGAGGTGGAAGATGCTCCTGCCTCATTGCTATTATCATGCTACTTATCCAGTATTGACCAAATTTTCTAGACATACATTCTGTTGGCCCAAGGCCTTCTTGGCATTATCATTTCAGATTAATCAAGCCTGAGCTATCTATGTCAAAAATGGGGTCATGGGAGGTGTCATTCAAAATGGAGAGTTTGGCTCGACAACAGAAGAAACAATGCTATCCCCCATTCTAATCTGAAATAAAATCACAGTAGTTTTCCAGAAACTTTCTGAAAAACCTGTTAAACTGACCAGACTTTCATTGTTCATGATGACAATCCCACCACATATTTTGTTTTCCCTGTTTTCTGTGCAAGAAAGTGACCCAGAGATGAAATGTCAAGATAATGACTGAAAAGGAATCCTTGGCTAGGAGCAATGCATCTTCACCGTTCTAATTGTACATAATTATTGTTTATATTATCATATTAATAAATGAGATAGCTCTATTATTTTATGTAGCAGAAGTTGCGGGCCCTATGATTCACTACACACTGTTTCACAGCACTCTTCTGTAGGCTTAAAACACACTTTCCTATTAATCCTAAAAAGAGGGGAAATGTCCACATAAAATTTCCTGAGGTGACCTCGTATAAATCATCTCACCTGAAGTGAGACAGATGAAAACTGTGCCATTAAGGTCTGACCCTGAGCTGATGTAAAGCAGAAGAGAGCCATAGAAATCACCACTCCATAGGTTTAAACTGAGAGCATCATGGAGCAAGCAGCAAAAAACAATACGTGGTCCTAGTTCTCTGCATGTACTGCACCATAAAGGGCCAATCCCTGTGAAAACATCAATTTGCAGAGTAACCATAATAAAGTTCTCCATTTAGCTATCCCATTTACATCATCAGTCACACTCATGGTCTTATCTCCAGGGAACTTCCAACTGCTTCATATTCTAGTTGGAGAGCATGAAGCAAACATCGCTGGTCCCTGGAGCAGCCCTTTTCCCAGAAACCTACATAGGAAAACCCATGACACTCTAAAAGATCACATGGCAAAATTGAACCTTTCCATTCTAAATCCACTTTTATTGCTGTTTCCAGCCATCATGGGAATCTCACAGCATGAGAATTAGAAAATGGAGAGACCAGAGATCACCTAAGTGGCAAATCTCTTTTGCTTGTGTATTGTAGATCAAGTATCCAGCTGCTTCATGCAGCATCAGACTCTCTCCTCAGCTCACAGGGACTCAGAAATCTAGTGCTAACCTCACCACTCCGGTCATCAAACTGAAAAAGGTGCTAAACATAGATTCTACAGCCTGCCTCTCCAACTTCTCTTCCATAAAACACAGTTCCCAGCCATGCTGCCATAAACTCATTGGAGAACACTGACAATAGCAAAACTATGGGTTCATTGGAGACCTCAACCCAGCAGATCAAGCACCTCCACAAGCACACTTCTTCTCTTTGCCCCCTAATTGGGCAATTAGGACAAAGCAAAAACCCCAGTGCTGAGTCAATGGAGAAGCTGCCAGGAAATTTGAAACTGTTCCAAGCATGAAGGCCAATGGAAACCCTGACATAAAGTTCAGAACAAGGTCACCACTTCAAAAATCTCTGAAGAGAAATTCTGTTTTCTCCAAACATGCATCAATACAGTTAGAGTACCAGAGAGACACAAGAGTGGACATCTAATAGAGATGCAAAATAAATTTTGAAGTACTTTTTGTCTGGATGGTTCAGGTATATGTTTTCCATCTTTGGTATAATGCATGCATCTCCAAAACTCTGAGCTGAAGGGCAGGTTACTGGCTGCACTATGTGGTCAGTGGAGCTGCGCAGACTCTACCACACCACCTGATGGTGATTATTATCATTTATTATTATTTAGAGATTGTCTCTAATTTGGAGGCTTTATCTTGCATACTCACAAATTAAGACCAAGGTATCCAATGGTTGCTTCATGACTGACACAGGGCAGATATGGGACCAAGTCACACACCTCTCATTCACCCAGCTGCAAATCATTAGTCACCTCCTGAAGGTGTCCACAAAATTTTATGCTTACTAAAAACTTCCAGATTCAAGATGAGACCCCTTGTCAATTAGAAGAAAAGGCATTACTTTCTTGCAATGAGATTCTAGTCTTTTCCTACAACTAACTAGGCTACACACTTCTTGCTGGGTTTCTTTTCAGTCTCATCATAACACAAAGAACTATTACATTAAAGTGGGTACTATTCTTCATTAAGACTGGATCACCTTTGCATTAAACAAGGAAAACCAGGCTAAAGAAGATTAACAAGGCTTTCTGCCTTGTTAAAGAAGGTTAACAAGGCTTTCTGCCAAAAGCTGTTATGCTGCTGCTTTTACTAATGTCTTCTAGGAGCTCTGCACAAGCTAAGACAACAAATTGAAGGCATTTTGTTTTGTGCAATTTGGATATCATTTTAGGTTTAGAAACAAAACACCAGTTCAGCCCCAGGTGTTTTCCCTTCTTCTCCTGATGTGTTTCATGGCAGCTTTCCATATTTGAAGGCCATCACACATGAAAACCCATGTCTTATAACAACCCACAATCAATTATGTGACTCTCCAGATCAAGTCCACAAAAGAATCATGTGAAAACATGATGACATTCAGAGATGACTCAAACAAACAGCAGGGCTAGGCTGCTCAAAAAGCTTTCAGTCTGGTGGTCACTTCTAATCCCACTGGCTGTAGTACATAACTTACTAATAGGCTGCTGAAGAGTTCTTGCTGGGCTGTCAAAATATTTGCCAGTAATTTGTTGCATAGTCCCCAGCAGGGACCACTTCTCAAGACCACTGAGTGTTTTCAGAAAAATCAGCTCAAATGGGAAACCCAGGAGGACAGACCAGTACATCTTCTCTCCCTCACACCCACCACATGTGCACCTCCAATGTGGATGACTCCGATAAAAAATTAAGTGACTTGTGGTAGGAAATGACAAAAGGAAATTAAAATTATATTAAACTTTCTCATGGATTTTCTCTAGCGTTTTCTGCAACACAAATGTCAGAATATTAATTCATTTAGTGTCCATGGATGCAACAACCACAATTGCTTCCCAAGGAATATTTGGTACAGCAACACTGTTGATCCCTCTCTGCATGTCAGCATTTTTCCACGACATCTACTGAGGACTGCCACCACTGAGAATGCCACAAGGAGCCTTGCCTGAGCTCAGAGAGCCAGGCTCACTTACAATAGGGAAGGAAAAAACCTGTGCTATCTGCTAGAAAAAGACCAAGAGAGACAACACGTAACCATGGGCTACAGTGCACTCTTGGGGCAAAACTCTTGCTTTTCCATTTAAATCAACATTAAACTCATCACATTCTTCCTGATTTAAAAATGTGACCAGTGAAATGAGGAGCGGGTTAACAAGATTAGCCATAGAGGTGTTTCCACACACTGAACTACATGACTACCCTAATACACATAAAAGCTCAAGAGTTTTAACTGAAGCCCATCAGCAAGTAACTACTCACTCAAGCAGCTGCCTGTTACCACAGGTAAAATGCTTATCACATCATGGTCTGGGCCATCACATGATAAGGACACTCAAGTTAGAAGGTGAGCACTTCATTCAGGCTACTTCCATTTTTGGGACACAACTCTGACCTCAGTCATCTGTTTTAATGGTTTTCATTACGCTTCCCTATTCTGAATGACGATCAAAGTCCTCAGAATAGCAGGAGGACAATCTCCTCCTGGGCATCACAGCAGCTTAGGATGTGTCAGCTAAATGCATCAAAGAGGAGATTATTCTTGAATGCTAAAACCCCACCGGAAATATATATGACAGCCCGAAGGCAGCCTGACACTAGCATCTCTCAGCTGGGGCTGTTAGACAAACAGCTCATATTTTACCCAAAGAGAAAAAATCGTACATACTGGTTCTCTGACACTGTTTAATCTTAGCACAGCTGTGAGCTTCTTTCAGCAGAGGAACCTTCTGGGTGAATGTGACCTTTGGATAAATCCTTGCATGCTCTCTGTGGTGGTATTTATTATTACAGCCAGGCTAATGATTCACTTTGTGAAGATCCCTGGGAGGAATCGTTTTTTCCAGCAGCCCCACAGCCCTGTAAATGTGTTCCTTCATCACTATCACACCTGTGCTCTGCAAAAGCAGAAAACAAGGGGTCAACTCCAAAAAAACCCCGTTTGGATTACTGCATAGAAAGACAGGTTTACAAGATATATCAGGGAACATTAAAAATGGTCAACATTGGGGTAACTGGCTTCTAGTAGGTGCTATACAAAATAATTGCTGTTTTCTGGAAATACAAGCTACCAAGGCATAATGCATTTTCCTGAGACAAAAAGCAAATAAGGTGCTATTACACTTCCAAACCATTACCATTCATGTCAGGCAGCAGACACTGCAAGAGAGAAGGACAAAACCAATTTAAGCCCTAAAGACTAAACCCATGTCTCTGCCAGCTTTCAGAAATACCATTTATCTTAACATAAAGCTGGTTTTCTTGAAGCTGATGCGCAATATCATGAAATTTTTTTCTATTCCTATTGCACATAATAATCCTTTCTTGGTTATTCTACACTCAGCTCAGAACACAAATCTCTTGCTGAGACACCAAGAAACTTCAGTCTGACTGTGTAATTTGACAGGCTCCAAGCTGCCAACAGAGGTGTCAAAAATTCCTTCTCTAGGTCTAACTGCTGAATGGGTTACTGGGCTATTTTGTGAAATACAATCCTGCCCAGAGCCCTGAGAGCTGAACTAGCCCCTCTCTCACCACTCAGCAAGAGAATAATCAAAGAGTTGGTTCACGTCAAACTGGAGGGCTTTCTTGCATCTGAATGGAAAGCAGACTTAAGAATTTTATTAGTACCGTAAGCCTGAAAATGAAGGATGCTGCCAGCCTCAAGCCAGCATCTGCAAAAGATCAATTTCACAGAGACTGTTAAAAAAAGAGCAGTGCTCAGATCTCTAACAATGTATATCATTCAGGCAACAGCCAGGACCAGGCAAAAATACATATGATGTATATGTAAAAGTGATAGTCACATAATGTTGCTTTATGAGATCAGGCTCTGATCTCTTACTTGCCTGGCTCAAACTCTCTTCTTTTCAGGCCCTTGATGGCTTTAAATGATAAAACTTCTAACACAAAAGCAATAGTGACCTGAATGAGTTCAGCTGTGTTTTCTTGCTTCCCAGCAAGAAGTCATTCATGTCACAAAAGTCATCACGCTGCCTGCAGTAATTCTGAGACATAGTAAACGGCTGGATAAATACAGGGGCAATACCAAATGAGGACTTTGGTAAGCTGTGTTATCACAACCCAAGACTGAAACACAGCAGTGGGACACCACAAGAAGCTCCTTTTACAGCTGTTCATACTGTACCCACTCAACATGCAACACACCCACCTTGGGCTACCAATCCAGCATTTTCACGTACTCTACATAAACCCAACAACTGTAAGCCAAAGGTGCATATCCACAATTCAAAGCTCAATGCTATCTTCTGCTTCTGTAAAGCATTGTAACAAATACTGTAACAAACTCTGGAGTAAGTCTGAAAGACCAAGGAACAAATTCCTAACCTTGCAAAATGTTTGATGTCTATACCATTCAACCTTCTGTTTCCAGTCAACATCCAGGCTTGGTAGGCCTTAGGGGAAAAAGTCAAGCTCAGCTGCCTCTGAGTTAATATTGGTTCTCAACATAATAAATTTTAGTACTGACCACAACACAGAAACTAGGAACTGTTTAGTATTTTCTTCTGGATTTTAATTGTAAACACTGAGGAAATTTGTCAACTTCTGACTTTCTAGTCATATGGAAAAGCTTTTAAGTATTCTGGGTAGACCACTGTTGATCAACCTCATCATGGTTATGGAACCAAACTGTATTCCACTAATAGTTCACTGAGCTTGTACACAAGATCTTTAATCTTGACATGACTTTCAACCCAGTGTCTGCGTCTGCTGCAAGTACTGTGAAGATAATAAATAGAATCTTTTTATGTCACAGGAGTTATTCTTTCTGGTGTCACAGTCAAATTTCCTCTGCCCATATAAAACTGTAACTTCCATACACAATGAATATTGATAAAACCCCCTATAGAATTCCATAAGTATAAAGCATTCCTGGCCAAGTACTTTACCATTTGGAAAGAAGTATGAACAGCAACGAGAGACAAAGTGGGAAAAAAATGAGACAGGAGAAGGAATTCTGGGGAATACAAGACAGTGTACAGTCTGCATGCTGCTGATAAAGAGAACCATGCAGCATTAATTCTTCACCCGAAAACCAGCTGGAAATCCTGGTCAGGGATATCTCTTGGCAACCCTGAAACACAGACTATGGCTATGAAATAGATTATATCAATTCAGGCAGCAGTTCAGATATCTTGGGAGAAAGCATGGTCTCCTTAAAGTCCATGCTGCCAGAGAAGCTTACCCTGTTACCTCTCTGCCACTACGTTCTGTGGGATCTTACCTGGCCAGGCAGGGTATATGATTCTCAGGTGTGGCTGCTAACTGCACTCTTCATCTTCACATGGGATGAACTGACACCAGTCTAAAAGAACTGTCTAGAGATCAAATTAACCAGAGAGACAAACTGCCTGAAAATCAGAAGCGAGTTAAGGGAGAGCTGGAAGATAAACCAAATATCCCCTTCCTGATGGACTGAAATGTGTACCGTTATTTTAACTTTGTGCTCATGGTATTTTTAAAACTAGATGTTTGCTGCTAATGGTTTCAGTGAAGACCTGGGTCTTGTTTAAAGCAAGGAGTCATGATGCAAACTGGGAACTACACACTTCAGACGCTGACAAATCATAGCCTGATTCATGCCGAGGGCAGAATCTGAGGGCATGTTAATAGCCTCAATGGACACTTGTTTATGGGATCTATGTAGTTCTCCTCTGATTACAGAACAATTTTCAACCCCTTCAAGTGATATTTTGGTAATTATTCTCTATCTTGTCAGCATATCTTATTTGGCCAAGAAGAGTATCCCTCATGCCATGTGGTCTATAAGCCTTTTTAAAAAAGATTTTCTGTTACAACTGCAAATCTTGAAATCACTGAACATTTATGTCATCCTTTGAGGACATATAGGACATCTGTGATCTATGTCATCACCTTGCCACAATGCAAAATATTCCTCCGGCAAGTACAACAGAGAAGAACCACACAAAAAGATAAGCAGAACAACAAAAATAAGTTTTCAAATGTCAGACAAATCCTTGATACATGAAAAGACGAGAGAGAATAAGGGGGTTTGCTTGCAAATCATATCTTCCTGTTCCAAGTCTTCAATCATTTATTAGGTTTTTAGGTTCTCAGCTGTCAAGGACACACTGTTGCATGAACTATTAGGTTGTCATCTAACTGGGCCTTACAGGAGCAGAGAAGATTTAGTATGTTCCTAAAAGTACTTAGTATCTTCCTAAAAACTTTCTTCTGGAAGTTTGAGAAGAATTTGTGCTCTGATAAAAATAAGACAACATACTTCTCGTACTTGTGAAACCTCTTAAATCTCAGCAGAAGAACTTGAGCTTGTGGCCAGGAACCAGGCACTTAAACATTTTAATCTTAAATCTGCTCCTGGCTTCCTGCACAGCAAAGAACTCTTTCTTCATTTCAACAACTTTAAACCAGGGTGCAGTGAGAACTTAATGTTTGATTTTAAAATGCATAGTGCTAAGAAGGTGCACTTAGGAAATGAACTTTGTAAACTTCTTCATTGCTGCCGTGGTATCCACCATCCTCAAATGCCTCCTTCTGCATGTACTCATAGACTACACAACCTTAAGCACTCACCCACTGTAAATTTCAGACCTCACTTGAGAGCTGATGTGCAAAAATCAGCTGTCTGAATACCTTAACACTTACGACAGCTTCCTCTGGACTGATCATAAGAGAAATTACTTGTTATTAATTTTCACATGCTGTATTTATTTTATCTTTTATGTTTCAGCGATATTATAAAAACAGAATGTTAGTTGTAGGAGTACACAGGAATGCAAGAAAACATATGGCTCCAACTCCCTTCAGTATTCCCAGCACATTCCACACCAATCTTAATTTCAACTGGCTTAAGAGGGTGAAATGCTCTCAGCCTCTGTTTATCATGATGAACAGGTGAAATCACAACACCTGCTCTCACACAAGCAGAGCCCTGCATTTGGGTGATAATCTAACCCTACCTCACCCCTTTGGGTGAAGAAGTTTTATTTTGGATCCTGTAGCATTTTAGTTCTACCCCTTTTCCAGGTTTCATCCTGAGACCTCATCATGAGATTACAAGAGAATCATAGAATCAGAGTAGTTTGGGTTGGAAGGGACCTTAAAGATCATCGAGTTCCAACTCCCCTGCCATAGGCAGGGACACCTCCCACTTAGATCAGGTTGCTCAGCGCCTTGTCCAGCCTGGCCTTAAACCCCTCCAGAGAGGGGGCATCCACAACTTCTCTGGGCAACCTGTTCCAGTGCTTCACTATGGTCACCATAAACAATTTCTTTCTTATGTCTAGCCTGAATCTACTCCCTTCCAATTTACATCCATTATTTCTAGTCCTCCACATATCTGTGTTTCTAAGCATTGTCTCAATAATTTAAGGGCCAGGTGAACCTGACACACATACCCATGCATCCATCCTGTACCGTGTACCTTACCCAAGATTAAGAATTGTGATGGCAAATATTTGAGATGGATATACATATACATATTCTTGTATTAGCACAAGTACCTCCACCCATTCTTGCCTTGCTTCATATGAATTTGCTCTTTCCTCTGGTGTTGCAATGCCCAAGAGTACAATAATCCTCAGGTGCCAAGATTTGCCATGGGGGGGTATCATTAGCTTTTGCTGTCATGCCCTAAACCCTAATCAGAACTGGCCCTGCGCCATGTGGCTGTTTTGGACCCATGGGCCCTCAGTTAAAGGAGGGCTACTCCTGCCTTTCATCATGCTGCTGGTGCCTGGTGCTCAATCTGTTCTACTTCACAGTATTTCACTGACTAGGGAGTGAACATTTTGCAGGTTAAACAGCAGGCCTCCCAAATGGTTTTTGCTGCATTTTTTTGTGAGGCTGCATAAATCACCAATAACATGAGGTGCTAATTCCTTCACATGATGTGAAGACTGAAGGAAAAGAGTCTTGAGTAAGTAGGAGAAGCTAATTGTTTTACACATGGCCACTTTGCATACTTGGAAGAGCAAGTGTGGAGTACGTGACCTTCACTTGCCTATCAATACAGCAATCCCTTATGGTTTCAGGCAGGAAAGGAGCAGATTTGCCTTTAGCCCCAGATAGCTATATTATGCCTCAGACAGCGACCAAAAAGCTGATGCAGTGCAAATGTCCCCAGAGATCTCAAAGACTGGGAACAATCCAGAGATTTAGGAAACAGCCTCAAAACTGAAAGAAAAACCTTCAGCTATTAAAAACAACCACAAGCAAACTTTCAGTTAAATATAACTCAGGTAAAGTCTCCACATGTGGGAAGTCAGCTCTCCAAATAAGAGTGCGAGCAAGCTCGATAAGCTCCTCAGAGCTGTCAAAATCTTCCTAAGGCAAACTTTCTACAGAAAACTTTTTGTGCCCATCATAGCTCACGTCCTGCTTTGTCTGGTTACCCTGCCAGAAGCACAAATGAACTCATAAGAATAACAGGAGGATTAGGTTAAGCTTATTTTTAAAACATTTCCCACAAATTCGTCTCATTTGCCTGCTTATAAACACCCTCGTTCATCTTTGCTGTGTGTCTAATTAGGCAGGATATACTGCAGGTGGCTTAAAATAGGAGCTGAAATATAGTAGCTCTGCAGTTATGCATGTTAAATGAAAGGTAATTAAAATTTCATGCTATAAGATGTAAACTGATCATCTCAGGGGCCTGAAAGGGATTTCTCCATCATATATAACATGGCACAGTTGGCCAGCTATGGCATGGGTGGGTTTCCTCTTCCTTGCAACACTTACTACCTTCTGCTTGAGGCAGAATATGAGATCAAATGAGTTGGTTTCTTGAATTATTTATTCACGGAGACAGACATATTACCATGAGCTAAGCAGCTCTGGATTTATTTTAAAATCAATAACACAATAAACTTTAAACCATAAAAAGCTAAAATTAAATTAAAACAAACTAGCCAAGAAGGCCCTGATGTGAACATGTCTTAGAGATTAATTAAAATGAGATCGAACAGAGGTCTTGGATTCTGTTGCAGTTGTAGTTAAACCTCTGTGGTACCTGGCAGATACATAGGGTGGTTTCCTCTGATGATACTGACAACTTTTCTGAATGGCATCCCACCAGAAAATGGGATTTGTTTCCGCAGCGAAAAAGAATACTTCAGTGTAGCAAGTCTTTTAGCTTTTGGAGTGGATCAAATTCTACCAAATGGCAGGTAGAGAGTCTTCTAAAACATTTCCACATTTCTGTTTTTTTACCAGTTCCTCCCCACACCTGCTCTACTTCTTTACAATCATGCATCATATTATATTACTGAAACATCAGGGTGTGAAAGGACCCTTTCCAAAATTACTTATCAGTGTATGCAACAAGGATCTGCCTGTATTTTGTTCTAGAGCACACTCATGCTTTTTTTGAAATAGTGGCATTTTAAGATTGCAGCCTCAATAAAGATATCTGAGACAGAGAACTCTGTATTAAAAGAGTTATGCCTAGGGCATGTTTAAAATCCCATCTGACAAGCTTTGGAAAATGTAAGGGACAGCAGATCTAGCATTGCAGGCTACTTAGAAACTTCTTTGAGCCAGACTTCTTAGAGCAAGAAAGAACCATGACTGAACTCAAGTTAGTGAAACGCACACAGGATCTCCTAGTTGCCTATCACCAGACAAATTAGGTATTTTGCCTTGGAAATCCACCTTTTACATTTCCCCTAGGAAAAATATGGCAAGCAGACGTGGGAACCTGGATCTGAACACGTTTCATTTTGTCTGCCCTAGGAGAGAATGGACTTACTGTCTCTAAGTTGAAGCTTCTTAAATTGTCTGTGGTACAGCAATAGGTGGGAAGGTTAACCAAGGATCACTAACCGATGCAAGAGATTACTGTAATAAACCCACATGGAATTGCAACAGTCATATTGTGCAACAGTCACATTCTTTACAGTGAGGGTGGTGAAATACTGGAACAGGTTGCCCAGGGAGGTTGTGGATGCTCCATCTCTGGAGGTGTTCAAGACTAGGCTGGACAGGGCACTGGGCAGCCTGGTCTAGTGAGAGGTGTCCCTGCCTATGGCAGGGGGGTTGGAACTCGATGATCTTTAAGGTCCCTTCCAACCCAAACTATTCTATGATTCTATAATGATAAAAACCCATTGCCCACATATGGCAGAATTCTCATTGAAAATTCTCATTCCTATTTTGACAAATCAAGATTTTATTTCATGAAAATCACCCTACCTATCTCATGCAAAACACAATTACCCTATCAACTACCTCTGTCAAAGGTAATCCAAGAACAGCAACGTCTCTGAATGCAGCCCACATGGACAAATGAGAAGGGCATTTACAGTACATCTGTTAGATGTTTCCTCTTTTCCTTTGTCCATTGTTCCTACCATCCTCACTCAGAACCATTTTTGTCTCAGTCAAAATGACCTAATATTTCCACATACAGTCTCACATTTGTCAGACACTGGTCAATGAGGAAGACAGTATGTGGTTATGAAACACCTGACTTGAATTTTATTGGCCAGGTAATAAACCAGAATGAGATTTAAGTTTTATTTGGCATAAGCAGGTTTTGTAGTAATTCTCCATATACCTGCATGCTTGATAATCACAAATTGAGTTCTTTCCTGGAAAAGAGAGAAAAAAAGACTCATACTGCACTTGCAACCAGCAGGAAATAACATCTCATTCAATGTAAAAGGACAGCATCATGTAGGGTTGTCACAGTGTAATTAGCTAAGCAAAACAAACACATTTCACACTGAAAGAAAGGAAACTTCCCCGAGTTTTAATCACAGAGTAGTGTGCTCCTTCATCTGGTTTTCCTATTAAAAAAAAAACCCAAACCTTTCCTTGTTAGAAAAAAAAATTATTCCCTATACTTCCATATAGGGAAGCATAAAGTGGGTCAGCAGGGAAACATGCATTTCTCAACTGCATGCAAACCACGGACACTCCCAGGTGAATGGTGTCTGTCCAACTCCATGGTCTTGTCAGATTTTGGATGCCTTTCTACTGTTATTCTCCCCTTTCTCAATACTTCAACAGGAAAGAAGACATCTGTGAATCCTCTGGCACTGTTTCAGTCTTTTATAGCTGTAATAACCACTGATATGTCTACAAGCCCCAAATACCTTAGCTACTTCTCTAAACAGACACAAGTGCATGGGGCTGGGTCACATGAAAAATACCCTGGCAGGGGCAAAGGTGTGGAGGAAAGATGAAGAGAAATTATGATCTGCAGATAATTGAGCTCAGCTTGGCTTCAGATTTATCTTTTCTGACCACTCAACCTCTCTGTCCAAACCCAAACTTCTAATCCAAACTTCTAATCCTTAAATCTAAACAGTATTTTTCTGGCAGCTTGCACTCACTCTTGGCTACATCAGATGAAAAATACTTCAAGGAGGAGGCTTAAAATGGTGGTGATCTATGACTTATATAGACTTCTATAAATGTGCCATTTTTGCAGCACTCCTTACCACAAGCATATAGGTAGCAAAGGCTGGTACTTGCTGCTAAAAATCTCAAAGTGCTTTGGACATTATAAAGCTCATTTTCTCACATTCATTAGCACTTTCAGTCACCAGCAGAGTAAGCCACAGTGCTTCATACTTGCATGTCAGTGAGTTCACCATGGCCTTACACACGATGCAAAGGCTGACATTTTTTGGAGAATAGCCTCTATTTCTGTAGAGGCATAATATAAAGTTAACAGTCAGCCCAGCCAGCTAAGTGCAGAGAACAAGTTGCCAAGCACCAGTGTTCTAGTAAGGTATGAGAACAGAGTCTCTCTAAGTGCCTGCACACTGTGCTTTTCTCCTTTGTGCAATATTTTGTGCATTTCTCCATTGCAGATCTGCAAAGGATCACCTTGTGTAATGGTATAGAGTATTTCAGAGTAATTCAGAAAGCCTGAATTATTAAACAGTTAACAGTGCAAGTAACTTCAAATATATGGAAGACTTGAAGATACTGAACAGAGCAGACTGGAAAGTGGAGCATCTAGCAAATTCAAGTCCAGGTGCAGATTTGCTTGAAAAAAAATCCGTTATTATTTCAAATATTTTTACATTCCTTTCTAACCAGAAGCACCCTGGGTTGTATAGCTGCACAATTTGCCCAAAAAACAGTGTTAATTGTTTCATCCTGAGCTCCTCTCTGCTATGGTTACACTGCTTCCAGTACCCAGACTCAGGGCCGGCTTTGGGCAGGCAGTCTGTTGGGTACAGGACGAGCCCTAACTTAGCACGAGGGTAAGTGGGAGCAACAGCTCCTGCTCTGTGTCAGGTCTGTAAAGGGACCAGTCATGACTTAGTGCCATCTTTGAGCTGATCACAAGACTGTCTTGAAGGAGGGGGCAAGTCAGCTCTTCCCTGGGGCAGCTGGAAACACAAACGTGGAGGCTAGTGCAGGAGCAGCAGCAGTGGCAGGGGCAGAAGCCACCCTAGTGAGCAGTCACAGCTACAGCTGCCCTTCTGTTACACCACACATGAGCCATGCAGCAGCCTGGCTTCAGCTGGAGCAGCATAGGCACAGCCAGGACCAGAAAAACTCTCAGGGAGAATTTTGCAACACGCACTCTTGGCAGCACACAAAGGCCTCCAGAGACTCCAGTTCCACCCAATCCTTTAACACTTAAAATGAGCTACTCTAAAATAATTCTTCAGACTGCATTTCTTCTGAGTCAACACAGGGGCATAACCACATGAATTGTACAGCTGTAGGACCTCATTGTTAACAAGAGAAAAAAAGCCTTCAAGTCTTTTCCTTCAAAGCCATAAACCCTTGATCTCCATCTTTTAAATAGAGCTCGTAATTACCTTAGCAAAACTCACATGCTCTCTGCAGCCATTCATGGTATATCTGTCAAAATAACAGGGAGCTGATGGACTTCACAACATTGCAATTTATACTCTTAACTCTAACTAGTAAAATGTTCTCTAGTTGAGTGGAAATTTTTAGAAAAACTGCAAGCTTGCAGTAGTTAACTGCATCAAGTTAATTGGTCAACTGAAATAGAAGCTGATAAACTGAAAGCTGAGGTGGAGTAATGTCAGCACAGTCACAAGAATACTGAAAGCAAAAATTGGCATAAAGTAGATTTGTAATTCCTGGATTTATTTAACAGATTCAAATAAATGAGGCTATTACTAAGTTAATTACTGTTTGCCTTAAAATACTGAATATGTTAAATTCAAGTTTTCGGGACAAAAACATACCTCTTAGGACAAACAGATAAGAGTAACTGATTACTTGGCAAGCTGTTGTCAAAAATGTAGTACTACTAATACTAATAGCAACAATAGGCAATAATAATAATAGGAACAGTCATGACAATAAAAAGACATGTCTTGAGTTAGAAGCACAAATTTCCCAATCTCTAACAAGGAAATTCACCACGTGACAAAAGCAACATATTGATATTTCTCCCAAGTAATGGCAGTAGTGAGAGTCTTGAGCAATGTCTATCTAATCACTTCTGAACTCAGCTGATGCATAGGTGCATTAGAAATGGGTGATAAACTGGTATCATGCTCTTGCCGCACTCCAAATCTGCTGGTGGTACCAAACTATCGGAAAAAAAACCTACTAGAAAGCCATGGATGTTAACAAGGGTAGTTGTTACTAGGAAGTCCCATGCCTTCCGTTACAGTGCCTCCTGCAACCCAGTCCATCCCTGTTGTTGAGCAGCATTGCTGTGCCTCTCTCACTGTGGTCCACATGACCTCTGGGACTGACTGCTCAATGAGCTTCCTGAGAGGCATCAGCCATGGCCAAGCAAAGCAGGCATGGGGGCATGCCAGGGTCCTGCCCCCCACCTGTCCTCACCACAGATGCAGTCACTTCCAGGCCCTTGTTCCCAGCACAGCTCAAAGGTACACAATGAGCTCATCCATGGGGTAGGGCTTAGTGAACACAGAAAGTCCTCTATGTCTAGTCCCCTTAGCTCCCCAAAGCCTCATCCAAGAGCTTAGACAGAACCATAATATTTCCTGATAATATGACAGAGATTTTTCTGGTAACAGTAGCATGAGAAATTCAGATGGTATTGCCTATTTTTGGCACTGCATATGCTCAAGAGTAGCTTGAGAAGCCTAAGTGCTTTACTGCATGTATGGTCAAAGTATCCCTTCTAAAATCCTACCACTGAGGAACCCTGGTAATTTTTTCTTTTATTGACAAGGACCAACCTAGTATGTTTAGCCACATTAAAATATTCAAGAAACAAGCAGCGGTGGCAAAGAATGCCACTGCTAATCTCTTCTTCAACAAGGCTTTATCAAAATCTCCCGAAAATACAAAATTGTTTTCCTGCTTAATGAACTTGCTTCCATAAAGTTTAACCTTAAGGTTTATTTTTAGAGCATTACTCGGGAGTACTGAAAAACCAGCAATGCATTAAAGACAAACAAAGAATACCAACTCATACTAAAAAAACCACAATTAAAAACCCATAAAATGTGTCTAGTTACAAAACAAAGAGTTAAGAGTGGTGTAAAATTAGATGCCCAAATTGTTAGTCTGCAGACTGGACTATTTCAAAATCCTTTCTTGTGGACTTATATTGTGCTTTTTCCTACCACACATTTTGCTGAGAAGCGCAAGTGACCAAAGTCACAGCATCAGAGGAGTTAGCTCTTATTCATTCCACAACCGGGCAGCTAGATCTCTATGCTGTAAAACATTAACGATATCCTTCCCACTCAGCAATCATGATAATCATCTTGTATATATTTTTTTGGATGGCTAACAAAAGGAGAAACTACAGCTGTAGAAAGAATGAGACTTAAAATTAATTTGAGACACCTTCTAAGAAATCTCCTCAGGGACACTCTATCAGACAAACGTTTGCAATGTTTGAAATACTCTGCTGCCTTTTTTGGTATTTGGAAGAAACACACACCCAAATTTGTAATACTCCTGCTAAGTATATTTTTGTTTCTGAGAATTCTTATTAACAGCGGGTCACTACCAGAGCAGCACAATGAAAATGAGGCAATGTAGATTATATCGGCAAGAATGACCAAGTTTAACTCTTGAGAATGTAGTACTTCAAAAGGAAAAAATCCATAATATGTAGTATTGCAGGGTAAAAACTGAGAAGTCATTCAATTCAAAGACATGAACAGAAAAATGAAAGAACCTGACCCTATCATTCTACCTCTTGATTTCTTTTAAATTACAATCAGAAAAGCAAAACAAGAAAAATTTCAGGAATACCTGAAATAAGAAAATATTGACTAGATATGTTTCTCTAAAAGACCCTGTAAATGTTAATTGAAATTTCTTTTAATGGGAATTTAGATTTTCTGCAATATTACATCACTAAGAATAGGTTTTTTTGAAAAAAAAAAGAAAAAATGCAAATCACTTAGGTACTGTATTAATTCTCATATGGACACATATATGGAAAAAATTATGCTAGGCTCCAGCTTTCCTTAATGTATATCCCATAATCATTACCTTCTTGCAGGAATTTTCTAGTATGAAAGATGACCATTGAATAAACAACTTTGTCATTTTCTAACAAGAAGTAGCAATCCCCTACATGTCATTATTTAATTTATATTATATATTATCCTTGATTCCTGCGTTGGGAACTGAGCATTTTAACAGCTGGCAGTATCTAAATAGAAGCAAACGAACAGCTACTTCTGACAGGACATGATGGTCATTTCAACACAAAGTTTCCTTAGGGTGAAAATAAGCATTCTACAAAAGCCTATAATCAGATTAAATACCTGCTTGATTTAATTGTTTTTCCCAGACAAATAGAAGACATCATTTCAAATGAACAGAAATGTTCTGTGTTAATTCTTGTGTGCAAGCATGTAAAGACTTTTTTTTTCTAGCTTCTGTAGCCAAAATATAAATCATATTCCACTGTGGTGTCAGAAAGTGTATTGCACTAAATTAATCATGAGCTACTATAAAAAAGGGACAAAAGATCCACTGCAAAATGAAACAAATCTCTCTGTGCCTGTTTTCCATTTGCATTGTCATCACTTACCTTTAGAGGATGATGATGGGAATGTTTAATGTCCTTGCTTTAGTAAAGTCACTTAAGTCACTTTCAAAATTCTCCCAGGAAGACACATTTCTTTAGACCACATTTACATAGGAAATAAAGTTACTCTCAACTATACAGCTGATTTTGAAAACACAAAGAGCTCACAGAAATGTTTTGAAATATCTTCCCCACTCTCCTTCAGTCTTAGTCATAGTCATAGTCATATTCATAGTCATCTAGGTTGGAAGGGACCTTTCAGATCATCTAGTCCAACCATCAGCCCAACTCTGACAAGCCTCATACTTGGACGGGGACTCGAACCCCTGACCCTCAGATTAGGAGTGTGACAAAGAAAACCAAAAGTAATTTTTCTCTTGGTGATCACAACCTGGCCTGCCTTTCTCACTGCTGGCTGCTCAGGTCTTTGTTAGCACAGGACCATCTTCTTCTGATTCCCAATTCAGAAAAACTCATCAAAATGTAACTCCAAGCCTGTATATTAGTTCTTAGCAAAAGCAGCTCAAAGCATGTGCTATAAAGCTACAGAAATTGGGCCAACTGTGAGGTTTTTCTTCTCACACAGTAACTTATTATCTCCCTCCACAGCAAGCCACACTTACCGGTAAAATGTGCTGTAATCCACCGTTGAATGACAGCTCTGAAACTCCCAAGCTTTGAGTTTCTGGCACTCCCGGTGGGCTCGGAGCTTCACCCTGACTGTCCCATGACACAGCTCAGGCACAGGCTTTCGTTGTGGGCGGCTGCAGAACTCATTGGACTCCACATGCCAAGATTCAGCAAAGTCATCCACATCAAACTTAAAATTCCCATCCCCCCCAATCAGGTCATCTCGCTTGTGTCCATTGTAATTTCCACACAGACCACAGAGCTTGCCTTTCAGATGTGGAGCAGCCATGACTTCCACAAAACTGTCTCCATCCCATGAGATTTCCAAGCCTAATAAAGAAATGAGACAAAAACACACACACAAAGAAAAAAAAGGAAGAAATTGAGGATAACAAACTGTGCCTTATGTCTTTGAAACAGCATTCAAGGGAACGTAAATAAAGTCACTGTCTTCCTTCTGATAATGATGTTAGATTTCTATATACCTCCCACCAGTAAGTGCCTTTGGCAAGTGTAATGTTTCTTAAGTCACAGTAAATTGCAGTACATTCATGCCTCTATTTTCATTACTACTTACTAATGAAGGGGGTTATCCTAAAAAATCTGGAGCTAAGACAGGACTACTCTCTATACTGAAAGAGAATTCCTGCCAAATTGTACAAACTGAATTTTCTGGGTCAAGTTTCTAGCTGATTTCACAGGAAGTCCAGATATTTAGCCATTGTCACCCATTGCATGGGCACATGTCAAGTTGTCCATGGTCCACAAGACCCCAGCAATGAACATCTCAGGGAAAACATATTTTTCTTGCCTGCAGAGCTGACATTGACCACTCATTTCAATGAATACAACTGTTCCAGCTCAACTGTCTTATTCTGTGTGAGTAAAGAGAGTTTAAAAGGTGACCACAAAGAGATGTCAGATAGGTAAAACTGCTGTATGAAGGCACTCTGAACTGGATTCAAACTGTTCATTCAAAAGGCATTAATAATCAGGCTTTTGAAGTTGTCTCTGTAAGCCAACAACACAAGAATGATAGTAAACATCTAACATTCATCTAGTGGCTGGAATGTAAGTGCTCTGGTACAAGCTGATTTACACTAAGGTTTTACACTTCTAGTACATCAAAATCAAAAATTGCTCTCTGTGAGTGAAATCCACTTAATGTGTCTGTGCCCATCTAGATGTCTAGCTTAAGTCAGCTGTTGGGACTCTCTTTGATGGAGAAAATAGGCAGTCCTGGGTCACAACATAGGTGCCTAATGCAAAGGGAATAAAGCCCCTCCCAATTGCCTTTTTGTTTCCAGCGATACTCGAGAGGGCCCAAAGATCAAATGGAACCTAAACTTCTAGCTCTCACACGGGTGATTGGAAATTGAATTCATTCCATCCTTTGAGGAGTACATATGTCTCTCATAAGGCAAAGCAATTTTGGTATCACTATCACATGGGATAAAAATAACACCAAGCATCATTGCTGTTTAGCTTCTAGCCAAAAAGGGCCTTTCTTTTAATAATTTACAGTGTCTAATGAATTACATGTATCCACATCTCTGCAGTAACCCAGTATCTGAAGATTACAAATAATTTTGCTGATGTTATTTCCATAAAGTACCTGTTTTAGCAAAAGATAAATTCAGGAACCTGCTTTTAAATAGGTAATCCAGATTTTACCCTCTTCTCCCTGCCTAACCAAAAATACCAGATAGCATCACAGTGCAGGACTAGGGCTTCCCTCCAACTATCTGCATTTGCTATGTGGGCTGGCTTAGCACCACCCTTTCCCCTTGTAAATCAGAGCTTGTCACTATGGGAGCCAAATCCTGCCCTATCCTCATGCAAATAATTAACATACCAAAGACTCAGTTCAAAGATGGAACCCTTCCTTTAGCAACACACTCTACAGTCTTATTGAGTCATCTTTTCTTATCACTATTGCTTAGCATGGATCTCAAGACTATATCCTGAGCCGACTTCAACTGAAAGCAGTTTTAAATTACCTAATAAACCCAGCATGGACAGGGCCACTGTGTCCTCCTCCAAATGCACTTTACACTCAGTCAATTGAGAAATTGTGCAAGATTGCAATTATGAATAGGGCCAGCACAGTGGCAAGGAGGAAAACTGCCTTTTAATCTGCTTCATACATTATCATTGCTGGACAAATTCAAATTCCAGATGTCTTTGCTTCTGATAGCATTGAACAAAATAAAACACAGCTTGATTTGCAGATACTAGATTAATACTGCTATGCTGGAATTTAATAAAACTTACCATTAGCTTACAAACTAAGATTCCTTCTTACTTGAGAATCATATAAACTTTCTCAAAGCTTGAAGCATCAAGATCCAAATTCTCAGAAACTTTTCTTCAAAAACCAGCCCCAGTTTTTAACAAAGTGTTCAGCTTCTTTCCCATTTGAGACATCAGAAGCTGCTGACTTCAAGCAGAGTCACAAAAGTCTGACTAATGATTCTATCCTAATTTTCCTCTTACAACTCTTTTTCAACCTAAGACTTACTGACTTACAGAGAAACTACTTATACTCATTATGAAAAGTTAGCTCTGGAATTATCTCAAACATTTCTGTGTGTCCTTCGTGAGAGTTAAGGTAACCTACTTGTTACGTGTTGCTCTGTGAACTCTAGGTATGCAGAGAAGAATAACAAAATTATTACTTTTCATCTCAGCATATAAAAAAATGCATATTTTTTTAAATCCAGAGATTCCTGTTCTGATTATTGGATTTGATTCAAGAGACTCACAGTTTAACTACCACAAAAGAATGTACTTTACTCTAGCTGCATATTCTTTAATTACATTATTGTTTAATTAATACTCTAATGCAATGGCTCAGATGGAAGGGTAATTTCTAGCTGTGATGAACATCCTAAAAGTTTCTGTCCATAATGGAGCTTATTCCCTTCTGAGGCAGGGAGGAAGGGTGTTTATACCTACATGTGATAATTCTGTCAAAGCCTGGTCACACTGTGCAGTGTGTGCCATTTTGTTTGTTCACAAGCAGAAAGTTTAGTTGGATTCTGTAAACCAACAAGAGCTGTGCCAGATGGGATTATGCAGAGTGATGTTTCAAACTGTCTCCTTGGCAGACAGAAACTGCTTGGAAGAGGTTTTTTGTGCCTGTGTTCCCCTTTTCTTCCCCCTCAAAATGGATGAGTTTCTCATTCACTCGGACAAGGAACAGAATCCAAGAAATGTGTAGCCAAAGGAATCAGTGTCTGTCCCATCTGCAGATGTGCAGAAAAGGAATATTCTCTGAATTACTTCTTAGTGGTTTCCAATTTTCCCCTCTTTGAAGGAAAGTTAACAAACTTGTTACTTGATTTCTTAACTTGGAACACTTCTACTGCACTTAAAAGAAGTCCTTCTGGATTTATGCACAACACACAGTGAGTTCCCATTCTGGGAACTCCCATCAATTGTTCTCCATGATTTTTCGTGGTGAAGGCATCCTTGCAAACTGGCAGAGCATCCTTCCCTAAAGATTTAGTGCTGAAGTGGTACAGTAAACCTCAGCAATGTAGCTTCATGAACAAGATCAGCACAGAAATGACAATAAAATGCTCCTGCTCTAGAGAGCCAGAGAAGTAACACGTGTCCTGTGATTCTCTGCTCTCCCATTAACACAAATTTTTGTCGTGTACTCAAAGCCATCCCAATCACACCCGTGAAGAAGAACCTGCAAGGGCAAAGTGCAAGAATTGCTACCACATGACATCCAAAGTTGCAGCTGGTGAGTTTAGCAACAAAACAGGTTTTCGCTGGAAAATGCCAATTCATCAGAACTTTAATTCTTGGGATTCAATGAACTTCCAACACAGCACAGGGAAAGCTCTCAGCTGATTTCTTGCCAGCTCGTCTGGTGGGCTGCCTGGAAGCCTGGACTCTCAGAGTATGCAACTTCAGGACAGGCCTGTCATGCAGGTTGCCCTGTAGCCAGGGACCACAGGGCTTCCTGAAACTTTAGGCTCCCCTGTTTAATCCAGGGCGCAGCTCCCATCTCTACAGAAGGAAAACCAAAAACTGTGGGAATGCAGGCTGAGCTGTAAGCACCAGACCTACACTTCCCAGAACGATTTTACTTCAAATTTTGCTTCTAGTGCAGTGGCTTCTCTTATTTTTCATTGCTTTCTTCCTCCCCCTCTTTTTTCACCCTACATTGAGAAAGTATGTATGTTATTTTAAAAATCCATGTTTCATTCTGAAACAGAGAAAATTGTTAAAATTTTTCCTCCAGCACTGAGAATTTCCTGCAGAACAAAACATTTATCTTTAAACCAGTTCTCCTCAGCACATTCCTTCTTTCTACTGCCTCTCTGCTGGCTGCCCACTCACACCAAAATGGAGCCATGCCGTTCTGCTACTTTCCAGGTTATGCTTAGGAAAGCAGGACTTGACCTGTCATGCTGCCTTCAGCAAGAGAAACCCAATCTTGCTCCATTAAGGGGAAGAATTATTTAGGCTATCATTTGCAGTGATTACACACTGTTTGGTATGTTGTCATATGCCATGTTTGCTCTCCTTCTGCCAGCACATGGCCAAGGAAGTGTGTAGTCATTTATTAGGCTTGCATCAGAGACAAATGCAATAGCAGCAGGATTAGCTGTCATACATCTTCAACTGAAAAACTCTCCTTTGCCTGTGGTTGGCTAATGAAATCCACATCGCCAGAATTCACAGTGCTCAGCTGGCTGCAAAGAGAAACCCTCAAGATGCTTTTAATTAGAAGCTGTGAATAATGGTCAGCCTGTGTGCATTTTACAGACAGCCACAAAAATCCGCATTGCCACTTTGAGGAATGAACCCAGAGCTGGGATCCACATTGTACAGACTTACATTTCCATGGGGTATATGAACAGGTGTCTAAACTCTTAGCTCAACAGTGGCTGCTAGTGTCCCCGTTGAAAAACAAAAAGTGTGCTAGATAATGAGTATGTGTCATGCCTGTGACCGCATCACTCCATAAAAAAGACCGGTTTCACTGTTTCCATTTAATTGAATTTACAGTAAATTACCAGTAAACAGTATTCTGACTGAAACAGTACTTCACTGTGTATGTGGAATCTCTGAGGAAAATAGTAGTACACAACACATGCTTATGACAAAGTTTTAAACTTCCCTTCATTATTTATCTATGCAAGGATAGTATGGCTTCAGAAAAGTCTCTCAAAACAATTGCAAGTTCTCTCATTTAGCTTTTTGACAACTAATGTATTTCCTGGGACTACAAGCACCTGAAAGTCTACCTCCCCTCCCTGTTTCTACGAATGAGGTACCAGTTTCTTTGACATTTATGGTTTGCTTTCACTTTTGGTGCCGGGGGCTCCTCACAAACTCTTACTCGAGCACAAAGCAAGACTAACAAGAAGACACTAAACAACAAATTGGGCATTTTTTTTAAACTAGGACCTCCACTTCACTGGGTAGCTCCAGTGAAATGTTACCAAAATTTTACAACCACCAGCAACTGTGATTTTATATAATTGCTGACTTAGACTGTAAGGTATGTTGTTGAAAACTGGATAAAAATCTGAATGTTATATTTAAGAACTGAACTGCTGTCTCTTCATGACTATAAATTTAACAACGTCCTTGCATAAATCACTAAAGTTACTAGAAGTGAAACTCATGGCACATTCATCTATACAGGCAGCAAACTGTCAGCTGCAAAATGAAGCAGAACTTAGTAAATATTCTGCAAAGACTTCAGGCACTTTGCTGGGATTTCTATTTGCTTGTGGGCTGCAGGGATTTTGAAAGCACTTTGGGTTCTAAAGATTAATAACCACATTTATGATCATTACTATGCTTTTTTACTAGCTGCTGTTCATGTTGCACCCGAGGAGCTCTTCAGCAAGAAGACACACACAGAGACAGTTGCCCTACCTGCTTTGGTTGTCACTTTCAGCAAATAACCATCCAAATCAATCTGAAATTGTGGTGTCTTGCAAGGCAGTGAGATGCGGGTTCCATTCCACTTTACTGTGAGGTGCTGCTGGAGGCTGATAGTGCTTCTGCCCAACACAAGGTCCACTGACTTTGTCCAGGAGAAAGAATGGGTCCGACGGGCATCGTTTTTTACCAGCACCTGGAAGGGCGAGGCAGAGGAGGAGCAGTCTTTTGTCAAAACGTACTGACATGTTCCCTGAAAGTTAAATGTCCGTCCATCAAAAGTGTTGTAGTGGGGGTCTCCAAATACAGTGCAAACTCCAGGCTCTGCAGGTGAGTGAGAAACAGAAGTGCCATATCAGGATCCAAGTTTGAAAAAAGCAATTAGTAAGAGCATAGAAGATGCCATTCTCACCTAATCTCATCCCTGAGGGGCAAATTTGGCTGATGCCCACTAGGAATAATATATATTCTTCAGAAACAGAAGCCTCATGGCTTTTGTAGAAGTCCTTCCCAACACAGGTGGGAACTAAAGTCCAGTCAATACTTCAGGCAACTAGGAACAAAAGACTCATCTCCCAGTGTATGCATTTGTCTCTTAAATACATTGTACCACCTCATCAGTTTTGGTTATTACAATGCCTGTGAAATGGTCCAAATTATTTAATTTCCAGAAAAGGCCCTCTCATGATACCAGAGCATGCAGAGCCCATGTGTCTCTGGAGATGCATAATGGGAGAGTTCCTACTTAGCTACAGCTTTCCAAACACAAAATGCCTGGTCTAAGTAAATCATCCAATCTCCCTCTCACTGTCAGAGAGAAGCAGGCATAATTAGAGAATCTCTTATGTCATCCATTTTAGACATATCTTTTAATACGCAGAGAAATCACTCTCTGGAGGCACCTCTTTGCTGCCAGTTCTAAGGCTAAAGACATTCCCCTCAGACAGATAAAATCCCAGGGGAAGAGCTTAAAAGTTGTGTTGTGGGAGCAAAGCCTAATCCACTTCCAGAAGCAGAATTCAAAACATTACATGGGTATTTTTTAATAGCTAATTTTCATGTCCATAGCTAAGCAGAGGTGATACCCTGAAAAAAAAAAAGCAATCAGACTACTTCAGCAGGATTTTGTCCATATTTTACATAGACACACTTAAAAATATTGTACATTTATAAATGAGATATATCTGTGTCTTTTCCCCCCAAATTATCTGTAAAACCAGTGTTGTAATTTAGTGTTATAAGGTACCATATACGTTGTCTATACACAGCCAACTAGTAATAGCTAATGTTATGATATCAATTAAGAGCTCCTTGCACTTGAGTAACATGATGTAAAGGCAGTCTAAGGGCATCATACCTCCAGTAATCATCTGCATCATTACAAATGGAGGGAGAGTTCCTATTGATATCTGCAGCCACATGCTGGTCTGAGAAGTCCCAGCCTGAAGGCAGAACATTTCCACACTCATGACAATGATGCCAAGTTACCCTGCAGTTACCAATCAATTGCCTTGCAATCAAAGAAAGCAGGAAATTTACATGCATTGCAGGCTTCTGGTGTAACAATAGGTTCTAACCACAGCTCCCTGCTGCTGGTCCTGGAAGAAAGAGTCTCAAAGCAGCCAAACACCCACTGTGTCTGCCAGCCATGTGCCATTTGATCGAATCAGGCCCAAGGACTTCAAACAGGGCTTTAAAATAAAGATGATTTGATAAAATAATGCCAATAGCAATGAGGATATCAAGAACTGTTTTCCAAAGTCCATTAATAGATTAATTTATTCTCAGTAAATTATCAGGAACTATATTCTTTTTAATCATCACTACAGTTTTTATCAATGGGGAAAAAAAACCCCATAGATTTCAGAAGGAGACTTTACTGTTACTAAATCATACCAACTTGTTTCTGAATTCCTTATAAATTAAGGTAACTATCTTCATGATGAATATTAAGATGCATTTTATCACTTGCTCAGATGCTACTTTACTTTCTCAGGCTTTAATTTTGTATTTAAACATACTTGCAACTTCTATGAAAACAAGGAAATTATCAACATAAAAATCAGCCAAAATATCAGCCAAGATTTCAGAGGAGAGCTGGTTTTTGTCTGCATTTTGAGAGGCCAAGAATGTGAAGTTGTTATACATGTTATTATCTAACATACTAGGGAGAGGCTGATTCTTCACCTAAGCAAGTGGCTAAGAGGCAAGACATGAGAGGAACAAGCATAATTTAGAGATGCACGAGTAAAATGGATTGTACTGCTGGGATCCAAAGGAAATGTTTATTTTTAATTTCTAATGTGTTATGAAGTGTAATGTTGTTTTATGTAATGTTACATCTTGTCACGTCATATGTCAACTTGATGCAATGCAGTTAAAATAAAAAAGAAGGTATTTTGGACTGGATAACTGAATGTCAGATCCAAACTTTACTGTTTTCTTTAATAACCAGGGAAATGGGAGTGGGAGAATCTACCTAAAAACACCCTGAATAATTGATATCTGATATCACTGTGTAAAACATTCTTGGAAGGTTTGCTAAAATTTTTGCTTTAAAAAAAAATCTACACCCTTCAAGAGTGTCTGTGATAATTCAGGCACTGACAGTAAGAAGAAATGATTGGCCTAGCAATAACTTCAAATACTGGGTATAAAAAGACTACAAATGGCAGTCCCTGCCAATTCAAGGTTTGGGGTAATTTATTTCCTTTTGAGAGCGTTTCAGTCCCATCATAGTTTATAATTTGCCCTTTTTGTACTTTTTTTCTTTTTTCTTTTTTTTTTTTTCCCTTTCTTAAACCAACCAGTCTTTCTTCGTGGCTGTTTTTGAAATCAATTGGAAGCACTGGTTGTCTAGCTAGGATCATGTGACTTGCTCCTCTGTTGGGATATAACAGATGGACAGGTGTTGCTGCATCATCAATGCAACACCAGAGTATGACTTTAGCTAGTTTGTGCTAACACGTAAATTGTTCTCAGCCTATTGCAGATATACATTGTCTCTATGAGCTGTCTAGGACATAGTTATAGAAGAGCAATTTCAATACAACACTTTGCTATAAGACTCCACCAGCCTCCCATTATTTTCAGCTTAGGCAATTTCTGAGCTAAACATGGTTTCTCTCTATTTAGTGACCTTTGATAGACTTCTTTTCTGTGAATGTTTCCAGTTTCCCCTAGAATTCAAAAATCTTTTTAGCATGCACAACACTGCTGGGCAAAGAGCATGTAGAACCACCATCTCTTGCTTGCTTTGAACCTGGCATTCATGATCTTTGATGACTTGGTTGCTCCTCTACATGTGTACATGAAGAACAAAATACACTTTCTGTCCCTGAAAAACACAGGCTTTTCAAAGGAGGATCACAGAGCTATATTCAGGAGGATGGGATTTTGAAAGCACCTTAGGTGCTAAACTCTGATAAAGCATTATTGTGAGCTGGCTGCAAACACTTCAGAGTCCTTTTTGGAAATCCTGTATTCAGGATCTCAAATCAGTATTCAATACTTAAGACTTTTGTAAAAGCTTCTGGGAGCTCAGCAGTTTTCACATTTGTTTTTAAGCAGCTAAATATGAACTTCACACTTTTACATTTGACAGACCTAATGCATCATTCATGAGGTTTTCTCAGCTCCCACCTAAGGCTCTAGAGCTTATTTTAAAACTAATAATAATAGTATTTAGGTGCTAAGGTGAATATTATAGAACTCTTGACATACTTTCCTTGCATTTATAAATTATGTGCCCAATTCAAATGAAATACTGACTTTCATTAGAAAAGGCAGCAAGGAAGGTAACAATAGTAAAGAAGTGTTGCTTTCAAAAACACATGCATCTGTACAAAAAAGGAAGCTGAAAAAGCTATAGCAAGGAAAAGAATATGCTAGCATTCCTCAGTTTTTAACATAGTCTCATAAGGTAAAAAACATATTCAAGAAATCACAACCTGTTTTGGTCAATATGGAGAGATAAAAGTCTGAAAGACAACTCATTTGTAGGAAGTATTATGCAGAGTAAAGATCAGGGACCACTTACTGAAATACGGTGTTGCCAAAAAGTACCTTTCTGCCTTCCACCCACTGACCCTTCCCCCAGACTGTATTTAGCATTTCTAGAAGGTCTAGATATATGTACTGCTTGATGGGGGCCAGTCAGACAGTCAGCACACATATCCTGAGTAGCCAGAGAGCATGAGCATATTGGCAGTGCAATTAGCACACTTGTAGCTCCAGAGCAGTCACAGGATATATTGTCTCTAGCTAGGTTTATTATTTGTTGGGATATAAAGGAAATGGGACACAAATCCATAGGAAACCGAGCTCTGTTAGTTCTGGTGCTCATGGAATAGCTTGCTTTATTTTTTCAGGAGATCAGAGCTGTCAATTGAAGTCCAAGATGTCCAGATGTCTGGTCACACTCTTGTGGGCTTGTAGCTAGTTAAGAGTGGCCAAGAAAAATATACTTTAAATTACAACTAAAATTGGTTTGGACACTTTTTAAGTAAAGAGAGGGAGGAAAAAATACAAGTTTACCAGTTAAGGCTGTTCTGGTTGCATGTCTATAATTCAAAAATGGCTTTTAAAAAATAAAATGAAACTTTTAATGCAATTAGCCCATATGCTGAATTAAATCCTAAATCAAACAGAACACACTATTAACTTTTGAAAACTAGCTACAGAACACGCATAATAGAATTACATTATTTTTTCTGAATTAAAAAAATGCATAGCCATAGAGTACTTCCTCATAAATACTGCACAGTGCAGCTTGATATAATACATATTACAAGGTGTGGTGTCAAGAGTTCCACAGGTCTCTTTATGATCTATTTCATAAATAAAACAGCTATTTCAATTTGTCCAAAAACATATTTATACAGTAGAACATCACGACTGAAATGGCTGTGGAGGTAAACCATGAACAGCATTCCAATATGAATGAACAGTTGCAGTCTTTTTGTTGATGTACTTCCCTATGGTAAGAAAATAGCACATGAAACAGGAGCAGCATGTGGTACTGTGTGGTTCTTCACTCCCTGCTCTCATAGGTACCTAAAATTCATAACTCCACATTTATTATTTTTCTTTCTTTGAAGAGTCAGAACTTGTTTCAGTGTATCTATAAAAACACATTGAAAGGATGCAGGACTAGGTGAAAGTACGAACCTTTTATCCCTAGTTCCAAATGTCTTGGAGTTTGGTTTAGCTCCATTGGTCATTCTGTCAATTAAAAACCTGAGAATGATTTGTGATGTAAGAATTTTTCAGCCCCAAAAGAGGCCTTTACTGCAACATTAATCACATGTGCTGCTAGACTGAGATGACTTCAGTCCACTTTGAAAAAACTTCATCCATAAAGGCTCACAATGAGTTGGGCAAGACTGTGTTAGGATTATTGATCATGCTTAAAATACATCTACGTGGTTGCACTAGTAAGCTTTCATACTACATGCTGTAATTTCAGCAAGGCAAATCAGCTCTTTTTTGTCAATAACAAAGATTTAACCTCCACAGCAAATTTCCACCTTTGTCTGGAGTTGACAGTAGTATGTTCATGAGAGTACGTTCATGTTATTCGACCTCAGGTTTGGTGTTTTATTTTTTCAGTATGAAAATGACCATGGTCTAATGTATGATTACTAATTTATGGAACTGATGTCAGTGGTGATTTTTCTAAATCAAGAACAGAAGAGTATATTTCATTACATTTTTACAGCATGATAAACTAAACTGTTGAATTTTCCATTGATATGAGCACTGTGTTTAATTAGTGATAACTGTACACCAGTCATCGAGCCTGAACAGCAACATGCCAAAACTAACCATAGTTAACTTGGGCAAGTGTAGACAAAAGAGTCTCTCTAGCCTTTTGAGACACGGTGCTTTTTCTCCCTACAAGGTACTTTTTCTCTCTGCAACAAACTGCTTTGAAAAATAATCCGTTAATTTTTTTTTTATCCTTTAACAACATGACTGGTTTTGACGCACTTCATAGAAATTGGCTGCTTTTTAACTGTACTGAAAGCTCTCCTGTGTACAGTATGTTCTTGTACCTCCTATGTTGTTTTTACTCTAGAAAATTAATATATCTGCTGGACTGCCAGAAATGCCTGGTGTGTTAATATGCGGAGAATCAACATGACTGGGTGGGTGAGGGAAAGGGTTGTGCATGTACATTTTATCAGAAATTGACTGAATTAGTGAATTTTCTAACTACTAAGATAGTGACCATCACTGAAATGGTTATGATTTTGCCTTTTGCCTGCCTTATGTCACTATGAGATTTACAGCACTTCTGGCAAAAAGGTGGAATTAGTTCATTGCAAATGGCAACAGTTAAGACACTAATGGCTGCATTCTACTGTCTTCTTTTTAACTCCACACAGTAGAGGGTTCTCCAGTGCTTTGAGGGAATGACTGACCCCTTTGTTTTCCTCTATCTCATATTACAAAAGAACTCATGAGAAAGGTTAAATTAGAATGAAGCATAAAAACAGAGGCAAGATAGAGATCAAAATATTCATGACACTAGTAACATGCTATGTTTCAGCAGAAGTCTATGCAAGTTTCTTCTCCCTTGAAACAGAGCTAGCATGAAATCAACTTCAATCATTTGAATCCTTTTTAATTGCTCTCTTTGCTCAATATTATATCAAGTGTTCCTGAGGTTGCCACTTGAGTTTAATTTCATTGTGATACAGAAAACTTGTAAACTAGGTTCATCACAAGTTACATATCTCAAAATAATTGAACTGCAGAGTGGGGAAATGGGTATTTAGCATAAGGAATTCGTGCAAGCCAAGAACAGTTCATAGCTGATTATATCAGCAAAACATACTTGCTTTTAGAATAGGAAACACTCTCCCTAAAAACCTGTTCCTTCTCTCAGAAGTCTTTCTAGAAGTCGTAAAACCCCTAAGAGAAGTCTAACCCTATTTACTAAAATCCTTAAACATATTCTGAAGGAAATGCATTATATCCTGTAAACTTAAATCAAACATGCTTAAAGAGAAGTATTTGGGTAAGTGCATGCTTTGATGACTAGGAGAAAATACAAGTGGTAGCATAAGATGATCATTCCTGAAGTGAATGGGCACTGCTGTCCCATCTTTTTTAACTCTCACAAATAATCTACAAAAGTGTTGGGACGTTATTTACAGATATAAAAGGTACACAGTTCTGCAAGTTATGTTCTGTTCATTTGCATATTGCTTACAGGACAAGCATATTCTCCAAGAAGCAGCATCTCAGGTTTTACAAAAATAGTGTCATTGAAATTAAAGGAGTGTTATTTTATATTTACAGATATATAGGTGGCAAAATATGTGGCAACCTAATCACCTACCTGTTAGCCACCTCTAAAAACAAGACAGAAAAGCAAACATACCTCTATTATATTTACTTTCTGTGAAAGGACAATAAAGAATTTAAAGAATGTGAAGAAAGAACTTACTTTCAGTGCAAATAGGACAGCATCCTTTTCTGTTCAGGATTTTACCCTAATTGGGAGAAAGAGAGGCCGATTTAATGAAAGCGGTTTCAGAGCAATGACTGTGTTATGTTGTAAGTCTGGATAAGCCTTTGAAAATAGTTCAAGTTGTGTTTGAACTCAATGCCCTGGTTACAGTTTCAAATATTAGGTGCTAAAAACAGACAGAACTATTCAAAGGGCTTCCTGGCAATCTTGTAAGACGAAATACTAAAAGGGTTCTCTGTTGCCACTTTCCTCGTTAGAGAGAGTGTGAGAGAACTTGGACTCAAGTATTCATGGATATCTAAAGCAGACTAATCATTGGGTTAACAAGATCACCACCTTTTCCCCCATCTCCCAAAATTTGTACGATACATACTCCTTTGAGTCACTACTCAGAGGCAATCTACCCCACACCCACAACCCCCTCAGATCATGAATTTTTCCTACAAAAATGAAGCAAGGAAGGAAGCACTAGTAGAGATCTATTTCTGCTAGGCTTCTTTCCTGGCTAAATCTTGTGGCATTTCTCATCAAATCATCTTATCAATCATGGATGAGTTTCCCCAGTGAAGAAAACAGGCATGCATCCAAGAATGTGCAAAGCCTAAAAGCAAACAGTTTGATCTAATCATATTAATATGGACAAAATGTTTGAGTCTCTATTTACCGCTCTGTCCAGGTCAATTTTATTTATGGTTGTGTCTTGTACAACCATGTCAGGTGTCTCTGTGTACAAACATTCATTCTCCTTTTCAATCTTCATTGAATTAAAAGATGTTCTATCTGATTTTACTAAAATATCCTAAAGCTAACCATCAAGCTAGAGGATAAGCCTGGAAAATTTCAGACTGAACAATGTGTTTTTCCAACCAAAAGCTGGCATGGGTTATAACAGAACTTACTGGAGCTCACCCACATTCCCACACAGGGAAGGAAGAGGTATATGGAACCGTGCTGTTCCCCAACACTGAACCTTTGCTCCAGCAGTAGTTGAACAGAAAACTCATCGTAGGACCACCATTTCCGTTTCTCACCAAGCAGAGGAGCAAGAGATGGTCAGCAAGAGCAAGCAAATAGGGCTGTGCTACTCTGTCCACTCAAACTACTCAACAGTGCAGAAAAGCTTGAGAAAACAGTCAAGAAGTATGTGGCAGGACTATGTAGAGTGGGAAAGCCTTGCTTTCTGCCTACTGAGCTACCAAGCTTTGACAATATGCATGAGGAGAAATGAACTCCAAGTATCAGCCAGCAGTGGAGCATACTCCATCCTGTTCATGCTTGATGTACTCAGGTGGCATGAATGAGAGCTTGGTGATGACTACACTTGGGTTTATGATCTGCAGGGCACAAAAGCTAAGTGTAAGCTTGTCTTTGAATGCGCAGCTTTGAATGTGAATAGACATGAGACATGTGAACTTGAGAAAAGGGACAAATCAGAGTTTGACTGGCAGTGTGGGCAATTCTTAGACATTTCTGTGATCATAGAGCAAAGCAAATAGCTGAGAACCAGTCTGGAACAGGGAGAACTTCCAAGCTCTTAATGAAGGAGGAAGACCCTTACAAGGATGAACTGTTAAAACTGCACAGAAACAAGGAGCTGAGTAACACTTATTTCCACGAATGAAAGATGTGCTGCTGAATGTCACACACTGCACTGCACAGCCTTACCTCCTCATTTCAATAAAAGAGTTGAAATCATCAGATGGAGTGGAAGTGGCAAGAATTCAATTGAAATTGGAATCTCCAAGACAGCCTGCTGAGGCTGGTTACACGAGCCACCGTCTTGGCCTGAGATCCTGTTTTTGTCTTGTAGAATAAGGAAACCCATTATTGCTAACATGTGCTGCAAAAGTTCGTTAGCATTGAGGGTTCCCTTAGGAGTGGGCTAAGTGATGTGATCCCATTTTTCTCCATGAATATTTATAAGCAGACCACATTTGAGTCTATTTATTTTCTGGAATTTTTCTTCTTTTTTTATGGGGTTTTCAATTTTATGCCTGAGGTTTCCATTTTCTATTTTTTTAAGGCAAGACTAATTGCGGGGGGGGAGAATGGGGTTGTTTAGTTGTGCAATAGCAACAGCTGTTTTTTTGTGCCTCATTTGGCACTAGAGTAAAACCAGCAACTTTTTGTTTGTAATAATAACAGATGTGTATAACATTAAATGCAGTCTGTGCTAGAGATGGGAGAACGTGTTCTGAATAAATTTTCAACTCACTTGAAGTTCACGGGTTCAAAATTTACCCACAGAATCCAACTCTGCAAATGTCTTCACATGACATGAATTTAATTGTATTAACTTTTGTACAGCCTTGGAACTTGTAAAAGGCTGTGTGCTGTAAAATTCACCAGGCTCTCCTCTAGCAGAAGAAAAAGAGACATGTCCATGACCACTGACTATTACCACAGGCTTATGTAGTCAGTGGGGAATTGAATAGTATAAGGGAAGGAGGCAAGGCAGAAAATGAGAGGATGGGTAATTGGCTATGAGATGGCACAAGGCAAAAAAGTGGCTGGAGCAGGGCTGGGGCAATTAAGTAGAAAATTAGGTAAGAGAAGGTCTAAAGGACCTCTGAAACTCAGCCTTCCCTTTCTCTGAAGTATTTAAGCATGTGTTTAAGTTCAAACACACATGGAGGACCTACTAACTAGCATAACTTGACGCATGCTTAATAGCTTTGCTGGATGGGGGCCAATATGTATCACACCTTGCAGACTGACACTCCAGGTAAATGAGAGAGAGCAAACTACATTGAGTCAGTGGTCAGAAAGTCCAAAATAGAAACCATAAGCCGGAAGGCTCACTAGAAGTCCAAGGAGGGCGAATTTTACTACAATTATTATAATTATGACAGAAGGTATTGCATATATGCAATATGGGAAGTACTGAGTTCACTGCAGATGAAAGAAGCTAAGAAAGACTTCCTGTAATTACTAATGCAGGATTAAATACTCCAAAAATAAAATAATTAAAGAAATAGAAAAATGTACTTAGGCCAATGAAGAAAATAAAGATATGGCAGAAATAGTCTTTGAAAATATGTCAACCTGCCATCAACACATTGAATAAAACAAGAGGTTTTATGCTATTAGAAATTTCTGCACAATTACAACTTTGAAACCCATTCTTTCAAGAAATCATGGCCCAAAATCTATGCTGATAGATCAAATAATATTCTACCTTCAAAAAAAACCCCAAAAGCCACAACTTCATGCGAAGAGTATTGAGTCTGCTAGGTAAAGCATTTAAGTGAAGGAATACTACTGCAAGTTCCTTGCAAATCTTCAATCTTTTCACACTCATTATATATCATAACACAGTTTTAATAACTTTATGTGGCTTGACACTCTAAAGGATATTAAACAGCAGTCTTTAATATTTAGTAGAGACTGCTTACTGACACAATTATTGTGAAGAGAGAAAATAAATGGAGTTCACACACCTTCAGATTGCAGATAGAGTGAACAGCATAATTCTGTGCATAGTGTCCATACCTTCAGTATCAGAATCATTAATATATCTTTATCTTCTAATAATATGGTGTGTTTAGTTAATGTTTATAGATTTGTGACAGACTATCTCATCAAAGAAAGTGGAGCACACATGAAAAGTTAAATATTTAAATCCATTAGCATACATTATTTGCTTTAAAATTACTTGGAACTCACTTGGAATAGTAAAATAAATTTCACACTGATGTTTACATTCCTTGTTATACTTGCCCTTTCAATTTACCTTGGAAGAGCAGAAATGTAATGTGTACCTGTGGAAGAGGTTGGATTGCATGCAGCTTGCTGCAGACTTCATTTTAAGGTAGGGAGCAGCCTTGACTGCCTAGATTCTGAGGAATGATGCTGCAGGGTAACAAAGTTGGTCTTTTCAGCTGTATAGAGCTGGACCTTGTCTGAGGACTCAACCTGTAAGTCAAGGACATTTGAGGACTTGATGTTCACCCTGAAGCAGGTTATATAACAGCACTGAATGAGTTCATCAGAGTAGCTGACTGCTACTCTGACAAAGGACTGCAGGTGGTGGATTTTTACCCACCACTTTTCTCATTTTGGAAGCCACTCTGACTGATCATCTCAACGTCGAAACTGACAATATTAGTAATTTGATCTCAGAAGAATCTTAAATGCTTAAAATACATCAGCACAAGGAAAATATAAAAAAGGTGCAGCGTATGCCAGGCTCTCAGCCAAAAAAAGAATTTGAAGAGACCTTAATAGTCCAAATTCTCACCTCCTCTTTATACTGTGAATGTTCTGAACAAATCTAACTGCTATGAGCCACATCAGGCTCACAAAAGAGCAGCTCCATTTGTTCACACTTCCAAAGATGCATGTAAAATCTCACATGAAGTCCATTAACAGAACAACTTCCCTCTGCAGTGAGTGACAGAGTGACAGGAAAAAGATGTCCCCCTCTTCCCTGGATTCAAGCATCACTCTTATTGGCCACTGGTACAGCAGAACAGGGAGCACAGACTCTGTATTCTACCACTGCTTCTGGCTGTCAAAAGTTCACTCGTATAAAATTTTACAAACTAAAGCTTGTCATTTAAAATTTTATACCTAGGTGTCTGTGACTCATATTTTCTTCACTGGGTTCCAGGATGGAGAAGGAAACACTGAGAAGGTGTAATGCTAACAACCTGGCTCTCTCTTCTGTAGTACTGTTCAAAGATCGGCCCCTACATAAGGTGCTATTTAGAGCTCACTCTTCTGAAAGACTGAGCCATTAAAACAAAATTTGTTGGTGACAGAAATCTGAGAAATGAAGGATGACCTTAGCTTGAGATTTCAAGTGATGCTATTTTTTGAAGCAGTTAGGTAAAGTTGTAATTACTGTGTTCACTTCAAACTTTTAAATAAAAAACAGTCTTACTTCAACCTCAAAGAAAGTGGCATGGCTTGATTGAAAGCATTTGTTTTGCCCCGTCCAATTTACATTTACCACCAGGTATAAAGCCTCATATGCATGCTTTTGAAAAATTTATATAGTAATTTCACCACTCTATAGATCTATTAAATGTATGTTAAAGAGATGTTCCAGTGAAGATACTTGGAAAGAGAAAGTTAAAAAGAGGAGAAAAGGAACACTCTTCAGAGCAAAGGCAGAGCTAGGAAGTCCATATCCAGGGTAGCAGTAGCACAGCTGGGAATGCTAGCCTGAATTAATATGTCAGTGTCCCTTTTTTACAATCTCTATGCTCTACTTACATTCACACACCTCCAAGAAATACTAAAAAAAAATGGTGAAGAAAAAAAGTAAAAGCTGTGTTCTTTTAAAAACTCACATGGGGACAGCTGCTGACTGGAATGCACTGCTTCTTGCGACACTCAGTCTCGCCTTTCACACAAGCACAGATGGTGCAGTTCACAGAGGACCACATCTCTCCATCCTGCAAGAGGAACATGATATAGCATCAGCTGGGATGGCAACAGGAAGCTATTTCAGCAATGTATCGTTGCAAAAGAAAGGATGACTTTCCCTGTTGGCATTGTGTCATTGTTTAGTCTAAATAATTTTAAGGTGTCTTTTCACAGTCAGTTGAATTAAAAACAAAGATCAAATTCAGAGGGATTTTCTTTGCTTTGGCCTTTTAGGCTAGATATTAATTTTTTCCAAAGCTAACCAAATCACACTTGCATTTTTCATCAGTGTCCTGTCAATTTGCTTTATTTTCTGTCCAGTATACATCTGAGATGTGATTACACCTACCAGAAATTTTCATTTAAGCTCACATAATCGGAAAAACCTGATTCACTGGGTTGAGTAATGTCTCGAAGTTGTTGCACGTGAAAATATTTGATTAAGATATCAGCATATAGAGAAGTTATTCCCAGATGCAACATCATTTTGATTTAGTGCAGGAATGGTTGAATAATGAATTCTAATTTAGATTACTTACAGCAATTTCACAGATAATCTGCTGAACATCTGAAGATGTTTAGAAGAGACACAGTGCTGAACTTCTCAAATGTAAAGCAGGTAAGACAGTCCATGTAGGGCTCTTAAAGTACTAGGTGCAGAGCAAAATATGCCTCATGGTCCTGTCCCCACTTATGTGGGAAGGACTGCTTGTGGAACTGTCCTGTCTCCTTTTCATATGGTGCTGCATTTGCCAAGAGTAGTT